>JAVLUX010000009.1:16345000-16415000 GCA_032164185.1 Moxostoma hubbsi | reverse complement strand
TCAGATTTGGGCAGCGAATCTTCACATAATGACAAAATATGATGCATTATATTTTGATTATGCAATCTCTTGTACATTTTGAAACATTATTTTATAACAGCTTATAATAATGAATAGACGATACACTGGAACAACAAGACGCAATGCAGCAGACAAGTTATGAACATGTAATTGCTCCTTGAGTACTCGACGATTAGTCAGAGTACTGGGGTAGACAATGCCCATCCCTAGTGTGGATGGAGGACCACCGGATCAAGACCCCATCATGGCCAGCCCAATCTCCAGATCTGAACCCCATTAAAAATCTCTGGAATGTGATCACGAGGAAGATAGATTGACAGAAGGCATCAATCAAAGCCGAGCTGCGAGTGGCATAAAGTCCCCAACAGCAATGTAAAAGACTGGTAGAGAGCATGCCAAGACACATGAAAGCTGTAAAAATCAGGGTTATTCCACCAAATATTGATTTCTGAACTCTTCCTAAGTTAAAACATTAATATTGTGGTGTTATATGAACTTGTTTTCTCTGCATTATTTGAAGTTTGAAAACTTTTTTTTTTTTATTTTTACCAGTTGTCATTGTCTGCAAATAAATTATATAAATTACAATATTTTTATTTGGGAGAAATGTTGTCAGTAGTTTATAGACTAAAACAAAAATGTTACTCAAACACATACCTATAAATTGTAAATCCAGATAATTGTTTCCAGAGCTATATATATATATATTTATATACACTGCACACAGTGGCCCCAAAAGTATTTGGATGCTTAAGCTGAACATAAAAATGCATGAATTCCTTTGATTTTGAAAACAAAACATCAAACCAAGTTTCATTTATTGTAAAGAACGATAACATAATCACACTTTTCAAGCAAAACATTTAAAAAAGAAGCTTATGTTTTAAATTATAAAACAACAGATATATGGTTTATACTTTATAATGGTTACATTAAAGATTGCAAGTTCATTTTCAAGTTTTAGTTATTAGTTTGAAATGCTTTGTGTTGCAGAACTACTTGACAACGTCTGGCATAGATTCAACAAGTTTCCTCCAGGTTACACGATATTAGGCAGCTGGTTTAATGTTGTGGCAGATCAGTGTGTGTGTGTGTGTATATAGAAAATATATCTAAAATATATTTGTATAAACAAAGTTTATCTCCTCATGGACTGCACCAGATTTGCCAGCTCTTGCTGTGAGATGTTACCCCACTTTTCCACCAAGGCACTTGCAAGTTCCCGGATATTCTGGGGGTAATGGCCCAGGCCCTCATCCTCCAATACAACAGGTCCCAGGTGTGTTCAATGGGATTGAGATCCGGGCTCTTCGCTGGCTATGGCAGAACACTGACATTCCTGTCTGGCAGGAAATCACACACAGAACGAGCAGTATGGCTGGTGGCATTGTCATGCTGGAGGGTCATGTCAGGATGAGCCTGCATGAAGGGTACCATATGAGGGAGGAGGATGTCTTCCCTGTCATGCACAGCGATAAGTTTGTCTGCAATGACAACAATATCAGTCCGAGGATGCTGTGACACACCGGCCTAGACCATGACAGAACCTCCACATCCAAATCAATCCCGCTACAGAGTATAGGCCTCGGTGTAACGCTCATTCCGATGATAAAAACGAATCCAAACATCACTCCTGGTGAGACAAAACCATGACTCGTCAGTGAAGAGCACTTAAATGGTCCAGTGAAGGTGGGTTTGTGCCCATAGGCGACATTGTTGCCGGTAATGTTTGATTAGGACCTGCCTTACAACAGGCCTACAAGCCCTCAGTCCAGCCTCTCTCAGCCTATTGTGGACCATCTGAGCACTGATGGAGGGAATGTGCATTCCTGGTGTAACTCGGGCAGTTGCTGTTGCCACTATCCTGTACC
The DNA here is from genome assembly GCA_032164185.1 of Moxostoma hubbsi. Taxonomy (NCBI): domain Eukaryota; kingdom Metazoa; phylum Chordata; class Actinopteri; order Cypriniformes; family Catostomidae; genus Moxostoma; species Moxostoma hubbsi. The sequence continues at coordinate 16,413,108 of JAVLUX010000009.1, read as the reverse complement.
TGTCCCACAGTGTGATATTCTGATGCACCGATCCTGTGCAGGTGTTGTTACAGGTGGTCTGCCACTGTGAGGATGATCAGCTGTCCTTCCTGTCTCCCTGTAGCGCTGTCTTAGGTGTCTCACAGTACGGACATTTCTTGCCCTGGCCACATCTGCAGTCCTCATGCCTCCATGCAGCATGACTAAGGCATGTTCACGCAGATGAGCAGGGACCCTGGGTATCTTTCTTTTGGTGTTTTTCAGAGTCAGTAGAAAGGTCTCTTTAAAGTCCTAAGTTTTATAACTGAGACCTTATTTGCCTACCGTCTGTAAGCTGTTAGTGGCTTAACAACCGTTCCACAGGTGCATGTTCATCCATTGTTTATGATTCATTGAACAAGCAAGAAAAACATTGTTTAAAACATTTACAATAAAGTTATTTTGATTTTTACTAAATTATTGAAAGTGCCTCAAAAGAACCAATGTTTTTGCTTTTTTGTTTTTTTTATAGGGGGGACGAGTAAATGAATTTTTGTGGTAATCAACATTGTCACAAAAACTCTAGATTGATCTTAACTCTTTTGAACCCAGAATATTTCTGTAACATCAGGCTATCATACTTAATGGATGTCCCATAAACCACTTTGGTTCTGTGAACTTCTGATCTTGCACTTGTCTGTTATATTCAGGGTGCTGAACAAAATCAATGCAGTGTTTAAATGCCTGACCAAAAATGTGATGGGACAATAATGAGATTTCTGCACGCTGACTCCAATTCATCATAATCGCATTTTATAGTTTATTTGACCAATCACATGGCACTTCCGCAGTCACATAATCAACACCTTTATAATCTTTATAGTGTTATTCAATAAAACAAGTTTAAAAAGGTCCATTTAACAACAGCCTGATGATGCAACAGACAGCAAAACATTCAGCAGTCTTTAATGGCGGTGTCTTCAGGTTCCACTGCCACAAATGTCAAGTCTCTTCTCAGTCACTCGATTCACTCGTCATCATTTTTTATCTTTTATATGTCTGCTGGCATCTCTCACCCCCTCTTTAACCTCCTTCACAAACGTATTCCGTAGCCTTGTAGCTCTCCGACCCAACTCGTGCGCGTTCCTGGGCATCTTTGACGTCTCCTCGCGTATCTGGCGGAAGGTCTCGGAAGCGAGCAGCTTTGTTGATGCGTCTTTCCCGGCTATCTGTGCTCTAGTGATGGCGAAGGCTGTGATCTGCGCGGCCCGTCTGATGGGTCGAGACTCTGCGAGTTTCTCCACAACTTGAGCATTATTTATCAAGGCATACAGGATCTGCCGCAACACCATTTTGGACCTGCTTTACAAACACCGACATTAGATTATTTAATTTTGTTTGGCCTTTATCTGACTGTTTTTAGTATACATAGATTAAATGTATTTTGTTGTTATGTAAATAATAGATTACCTCCAATAAGTTCAAGGTCCCCAATCGACTGCTCTGCACTCCGCTAAGTGAGACTTCTTCAACGCTGCTTGCAACCGAAGGGTTTGTGCACCACAGTGCTCCCGACAGGCGTGGGGCGGAATCGATTTAAAGGAATATTCCGGGTTCAATCCAAGTTCAGCTCAGTCGACAGCATTCGTGGCATAATGTTGATTACCACCGAAAATAATTTCGACTAGTCCCTCCTTTTCTTAAAAAAAAATTAAAAACGGCAGAAATCTGGGTTGAAGTGAGTCACTTACACTGGAAGTGAATGGGGGCCAGTCCGTAAATGTTAAAATACTCTGTTTTAAAAGTATAGCCACAAGACAAAAACAATATCATAATTACCTTTTCTGTGTAGAGCTGTCATCAGGGATGGATTACCGACCGGGCCATTGGGGCCCTTGACTGCCCGGGGGGCCTGGGCTTTAAAGTTGCTTGATCCAGTTTGGTGATCCCTCCACTCGAAAACCCATCAACAATTCCTCCAACAAACCCTAAAATGTCTGTTAAAAATGACTATCTAAACAACTTTACAGTTCATATAATACACAAGTTTTAGCAGAAGAATTAATATAAGTGCTTTTGTAAAATGAAAAGATTCACATTTCTGCCTTTAAACCTTCCAAAAATTGCCCTCCAAAATTTCACTTCCATTTTAAGTGCCTCATTTTAACCTTGATTTTTTTTAAAACTATTTTTAATTGTATTTATTTTCTGCTGACTGAGATTAACTTACATTGAACTCTGAATATACCTTTAAATGTGTAAGTCAGTAATTAATCATTAAAAAAATTATGTAGATAGTTCATGTTTAACTCTTATTATCTTTATTTTTTTTTATTTTTTTAGCTATCTTGAATTTCAACCACTACTTTTGCAGTGTTATGATCAGAACCTTTATCTAGCTGCAATAAAAAAAACCTTGACAACTGTGGGACAGGAATAATTTGTATAATGGTGGGGTATTTATTTATATTAATAATGCTATCTTTTCTTTTTTTTTTTTTTTTTTTGGCAGTTGCAATGCATTTTAGTTTATAAAAGTGCTCTCAGTGTGAGCTTGGTTGCAACACTGCTCAGGCAAATGCGTATGCATATGCAACCGGCATGCTCCATTTTAAATGGGGATTGCATCATTTTTATGTATTTAAAAAAATGTATTTTTTAGGTCAGAGTGTGACGATCATCCCTTAAAACCCTTCTGCTCTTGTGAAGTTCTCCTGAAACCATTACAGAGAAAAACCTGCATATGCAAAAGCCATTCCATTCAGTTATTTATTTATTTTTCATGCCAGATGCCCTTTATGCCTTACAGCATTACAATAGCATTGGTTTTGGCCCTCAGTGCAGAAAGATCCTTAAAATTCAATTGTGCCTCTTTGTTTGTAAGACGCAGCAGGTCGGACCTGCATGTGTAAATCGCTCTAACACTCGGGTCATCGCGGTCTATAGGGCTAGTATTATGAGGTCTGTATTTATAAAGAGATTTCTGTTTCACAACTGTACTGACCTTAAAACCTCATTCCTGGTGTTTCTTCAGGAGAAAGAGTGTGACTATGCTTAAGGTGGACTTCAGGCTACAAGTCAGCCATCACGGCCAAACAGGAAAACCTCAACATAAAAATAGCATCTGAATTCTCATACTCTCATGCATTTTCCATTAATCTCCATGAACTCTGTGAAAGCACAACATTGCATTGTGGTCTGACATTTAACAACAACACTTGCTGCTGTGAGTAAAATAAACACATAGCTTCACCTCTGACCCAAAAAAGAACAAAGAAACCAAAATGCTCTTAATGAAACTGTATCGCTTGTTGAAATATCTTGTATCAGTTAACACGCTGACTGAGAAAAACTCTTTCTTCTTTCAAGCCAAGTAACTTAATTTTCCAAGTATGAGAGCACTGCATACATCTTTCAATTGTAATATGTTCAAAGACAAAATGTTTTAACTTCCCACACTTTAATATTCAACCTTTTTTAGCCCATAAATTAGATTTAAAGTTTTAAACCATTTAAATTCTGCAGTCTCAGCATCATAAAATGGAGTTGCAAAAATGTATTCATTAAACAGGGTTCCTGAACACTTTGACAAAGTCTCATTAAAGTGGAAACGTGGTGCTGAGTGTATGTCTTGCTTGCCACAATTACCAATCTGATTACAATTTATAGAAGCAATTAATTTGTAATGCATTACTTTTCAAGTGACTTACCCACAACACAGGTCTCTGCATATTAAGCTAGGAAATTAGAAAGTAATTGAACATTGAAACGATTAATTTGCCTTTAAGGACTGTTTTAAAGATCTGGAATGCTATAAAGAATGCTTTCTGAATCATGTTGTTGCAGCTACTTATAAAGCTGTTTAAATAATCGATTAGATTGTAAGAGGATAACACTGCCGTTGTGAACTGATGGCACCAAAGGGTCAAAGGAGGGCAAAGCAGAGGGTCTTCCATTATTCTCTCTCTCTCTCTCTCTCTCTCTCTCTCTCTCTCTGTGATCTCACCCTCGCTGTGTGCCAAGCCTCTCCCCCTGTGGGATGTGGGACACCGATAAGAGGATCTTCTGAGAAAGTGAGAAAGCCTGCTAATACTGGTCAGCAGAAAGAGATGGGAAAAGGATTGTATGCAGAAAAGTGTGTGTGCAATCATCTCATACTGGAGGTGTGCAGATGTGGGGAGTATCTGAAGCTTCTCTGTGAATGTTATGGTGTTCTTTCACCATGTCAGCAGAGTCTGGTGCCCATATACACAATACAAGGCCTTGAACAGAGTCTGCCACAGCTGGGCATAACATGAAGTAAGAGACAGCAGTCTGACTTTTTAGCTTTCAACTAGTTGTCAGAAAAGCGCTATGTGAGTGTAAAATCCATTTATGCATCCATGCATTCATTCAGTCATATGTTCATTCATTCATTCAGTTATGACTTCAGTTAGTTTATTTAACCTTTATTAAAGGCAAATTGTTTCAGGTTTAACAGGTATAAAAGTTCCCGTTCACACCCAGTATTAGGATGCGTTTTAGGTGATCCAATCACAAGTGGACACCGCTAAATACTCGATTCTGATTGGTTGTCTCAGACAACCGATTTCCTGCATACTGTAGCTAGGAATAGAGAAAAGCTGAGCTCGGAATGGCGTACTACCCATACTACTCTTACTACTTCTGCAACGTCTGTCTATTGCAGAAATAGTAAGAGAAGTGTGGTAGTATGCCATTCTGAACTTGGCCAAAGTGTGTTTATTGTCACATAATAAAATAATTCAAATCATCAATATTTATTATCGATTTATTATGGAAGCCCTGGACTGCACTGTAAAAAAAAAAAAAAGTAAAAAAAAAAATAGATGAAATTTGTTTTTAGGTGTCTTTGTGCCTAGAATTTATTTTTTCTCAAAGAAAACATTTATCTCTCATATTTATTTATTTTTCTCTCTCAAATAATATTTTTTTCCTCAAGAGGCAACACGTGAGATTATTTTATTTGTATTTATTTTTTTTGCCTGCTTGCTAACAATTAGCATGTGGTACCAGCCTCAGCCACCATCATTAAGCATGAAATCTTATGCTTAAAGTGACAGATGACCGCAGTGGCACTTCTGTTTATTGATCTGTTTATTTTTATTGTTGTAAATTACAAAAAGAATGTTTTGCAAATCTTAATCAAGGAAAGAAACATACTGTATATAGTGTTTGAGAGTCTACTAATACTTGAGATGAGATGTTTCATATGGCATTCATTGTGAAGTGTGACAACGGGAGTTCTTTCTGTTTTTATGATGACATTAATCACTGGGCATATCAATACTGCTATTGAATTTTTTTTTTTATTATTTGTTGGCCCATGTAAACATGCTCTAGTTTGACATCTTTGACCACTGCGACACCCCTCGCTCTGTTTTCATTGCTTTGTTTAAAGGGATGACTCATGTTAGAGTTGCCCAAATCAATCAACCCTTTGGCGTTTGCATCAGCTTTGATGGTTGCATCAGCTTCATCCATGGCACCATGTCGAGTTAAAGCAAGATGCAGACCTGCTTGAGGAAATGGTGCACGCTTTGCATTCAAGTCATCATCAGCCTTTCTGGTTGTCCCTTGGTCTGTTAAATGAGGGGAAGCACTGAGAACTTTGCATCTCTTAAATACTGAAACAATGCCTGAACAGGCAATGCCTGTCCTTTTGATGTGATGTGTACAACTGGTAATGTTAATCTTGTTGTAAATAATGTTATAATTTCTGGACGAATAAAATAATGCATACATTGATGAGATGTTTAACAAAAGTAAATTTGTGCAGACTTATTTGCATTGGAACTTCATCACAATCAAAGCGCGACAATATGAGATCATGAAATACAGGTGAATATCCAAAGCAAATTGTTAGATCTTAATAATCGTATAATAACGTGGGTTGCTTTTGGATATATGCCACCAGGATGGTGTGCCTGTTAAATGACTTCAAGATCACATTCTCATTTTCCATATTGTGTTCCAGCAGCATATGGTCAAACATCCCATAAAAGAAGTTGTTGATTTAAAACGCAACAACTCCAAAAGCCACCTCACGAAAAGTCAGGAGAGGAAAATCACATTAAGCAAAGATGCACCAATCACAGGAATATAGAAGCAGAGATTTAATTACTAATAAACTACAGGTGGTGAGACAAGTAGATGGCAAAAACCCAAATAATAAAATTCAATCTTGAAATGACCCGAAGAGCAGGTTTATTGCACTTTTGAAAATATCATAGACATCGCACAGCAAAATCAATAAAGGAACGCACACACATAATGCTCACAAAACAGTCCTGTTGCTCCCGGACATGAGAATTTCTTTAGAGCAGTGGTTCATGGTTCAACTGGTTTTGCTTTGGGACCCAGATTTCACACTGGACATCAAGTGGAAAAGTACAAAACCTGAATTGAATGGATCCTGAATGCATGGGTAACATTTTCTTTTGACTTGCATATTTTTGTTCATGGGTTTCAAGTATAAAAGTGATATTGTTTTGCTGTTGATGTCAAAAACACAAGTTATCTCCCCCTTTAAAAAGTTGATGAGCATATTTATTTATACAAGCTCATTCTATATATTATCCAGTTTAGTTCCTATTATAAAACATCATTCTAACAGAACATAGGATATTACACAGGATGAAAACTTCATTCATTCATAATTTGTCCACTGCTCTTGGAGGTCCTAAAGCTTGATCTTAGATATATAGTGCAATGACATACCGTATCTCACACAAGTGAGTACATTCCTCACATTTTTGTAAATATTTGATTATAACTTTTCATGTGACAACACTGAAGAAATGACACTTTGCTACAATGTAAAGTAATGAGTGTACAGCTTGTATAACAGTGTCAATTTGCTGTCCCCTCAAAATAACATAGCCATTAATGTCTAAACCGCTGGCAACAAAAGTGAGTACACCCCCAAGTGAAAATGTCCAAATTGGGCCCAAAGTTTCAATATTTTGTGTGGCCACCATTATTTTCCAGCACTGTTTTAACCCTCTTGGGCATGGAGTTCACAAGAGCTTCACAGGTGGCCACTGGAGTCCTCTTACACTCCTCCATGACGGCATCCCAGAGCTGGTGTATCTTAGAGACCTTGTGCTCCTCCATCTTCCGTTTGGGGATGCCCCACAGATGCTCAGTAGGGTTTGGGTCTGGAGACATGCTTGGCCAGTCCATCATCTTCACCCTCAGCTTCTTTAGCAAGGCAGTGGTCGTCTTGGAGGTGTGTTTGGGGTTGTTATCATGCTGGAATACTGCCCTGCAGTCCGGTGTCCGAAGGGAGGGGATCATGCTCTGCTTCAGTATGTCACGGTACATGTTGGCATTCATGGTTCCCTCAATGAACATTAACTCCCCAGTGCCGGCAGCACTCATGCAGCCCCAGACCATGACACTCCCACCACCATGCTTGACTGTAGGCAAGACACACTTGTCTTTGTACTCCTCACCTGGTTGCCGCCACACTTGCTTAACACCATCTGAACCAAATAAGTTTATCTTGGTCTCATCAGACCACAGGACATGGTTCCAGTAATCCATGTCCTTAGTCTGCTTGTCTTCAGCAAACTGTTTGCGGGCTTTCTTGTGCATCATCTTTAGAAGAGGCTTCCTTCTGGGACGACAGCCAAGCAGACCAATTTGATGCAGTGTGCGGTGTATGGTCTGAGCACTGACAGGCTGACCCCCCCCACCCCTTCAACCTCTGCAGCAATGCTGGCAGCACTCATACGTCTATTTCCCAAAGACAACCACTGGATATGACGCTGAGCACGTGCACTCAACTTTTTGGTCGACCATGGCGAGGCCTGTTCTGAGTGGAACCTGTCCTGTTAAACCACTGTATGGTCTTGGCCACCGTGCTGCAGCTCAGTGTCAGGGTCTTGGCAATCTTCTTATAACCTGGGCCATCTTTATGTAGAGCAACAATTCTTTTTTCAGATCCTCAGAGAGTTCTTTGCCATGAGGTGCCATGTTGAACTTCCAGTGGCCAGTATGAGGGAGTGTGAGAGCGATGACACCACATTTAACACACCTGCTCCCCATTCACACCTGAGACCTTGTAACACTAACGAGTCACATGACACCGTCATGGAGGAGTGTAAGAGGACTCCAGTGGCAACCTGTGAAGCTCTGGTGAACTCCATGCCCAAGAGGGTTAAAACAGTGCTGGAAAATAATGGTGGCCACACAAAATATTGAAACTTTGGGCCCAATTTGGACATTTTCACTTCCCTAAGTGTACTCACTTTTGTTGCCAGCGGTTTAGACATTAATGGCTGTGTGTTGAGTTATTTTGAGGGGACAGCAAATTTACACTGTTATACAAGCTGTACACTAACTACTTTACATTGTAGCAAAGTGTCATTTCTTCAGTGTTGTCACATGAAAAGATATAATCAAATATTTACAAAAATGTGAGGGGTGTATTCACTTACTCAGATACTGTATGAGCACAGGTTACTACAGTAAAATCATGAAATATTTTTTTATAAGGGTGATGAGTATTTTTTAAAAAGAAAGACAACAACTTTATTTTGCCACATAACACAGTGTTGCTCTGTCCCACCTCACTGCTGTTTATAATGTCTGGCTGCCTGTTTGAGAGGTTTGACTTCACCCATAGTGATTAAAACTAGAAAATTCTCACTAGAATCCATCCCAGACATACATAAGAGCAGATCATTGGTGCAAGTTGTTTGTTCACTCATGTGGAAAAACAAGCTTTCATCGAACCATGAAAATATAGTGTTGCTATGAAACCTTTTGCGTGTATTAGATTATCTTTAAATTGGCCTCGGCAGTCCCAAATTTCATGTGGGCTGCCGCCTAGCATAACATGTTCATTCCCTGCTGTCCATGACCCATTCCGAATAAGCCTGCGACACACCAGTTGAGAAACACTGCTTAGAGTGTTTTTTCTGCATGCTCTTAACCTCGAGGATTATTATTATTGCACTTAATGAGGTAATTCTGTGCAAATTTAATTCACTGTTAACTGGGATGTAAGACCATTGTCAACCGCTTAATTCCTCATTCAGTTCAAGCCCCATTCTCTGTGATGTGCACTTACATATCTTAAATAATGCTGTGCTATATATAAAGTTTCTCTATTTTCTAATTTGAGCGTTTTGTGTGGTAAAGTAAATTCTCTATCTGCTGTAGACACTGACCTTGGAAAAAAACGAAAACATCTCTGTTTCTCTCTCTCTTTCACTCTTTAACCGTATTGTACTGTCAACAGACTTTGGTTTTCTGATAACATTGCAACTTAAGCTTTAATGATCATCTTAACTGACCTTGTTATTTTACAATGGAGTAATGCCTGTTTCCAAAACAAGCACGTAGATTGCTTGTTGTAAAGTAGTACTTAAGTGATTGTGTTGCCTCTGGAGGAGAAAAACAATTTGAGAGAAATAAAAAAAATTTGAGAAAGAAAAAATACAAGAACATAGGCCGAGCCCAGGGAGGCACAAAGACACCTAAAAAATGTTTTATCTAGTGCGGATCAGGGCTTCCGTATTTTATTGTTTCAGTAAGTAGCTGTGTAATAATCTGGTTAATATACTGTCATCTGGTCATTATCCCAAAATAAACCCCTTCAGGATTACACAAGACCCTTCTGACTGTACATTGTACAATAGTGAAAGCGTGCAGTTGTTAAATGAAAAAATGAAAATTCTCTCATCATGTATTCACCCTCAAGGGCATAGCAGCCGTGGGGGATGTCGGGGACACATCCCCCGAATTCTATAAAAAGGTGATTTTTGTCCCCTGCACTTTCCCAGCTAAACCCAAACCGAGTCCTAATGGTGGATTTGTATACAGAATTCTTTGCATTTTGTTACTGTGGGCTGATTGAGTGACCATCCAGCCAATCACAGATGAGTTTCATTAGCTGAAACATCCTTACGTAATAGGCCGTCAGACAGACAGTCTAATCAATGCGGCTCTGTTCATTTCTACAAAGTTACTTTCAACAATGCTCATTTATCCATATTTTTCATCAGCATTGATGTTGATCTAAATGAATAATCTAGAGATGAGGAACACACAAACGAGAGTTATTTATCGGCATATCGTTCTTGATTGGCAACATTACGTGAAATGCACTGCAGAAACAAAACAAAGGACAAGTTAAGTTATGCTTTTTACATTATGTTTGTGAGGTAATAGTTTGATCGGTTGTTTTTGCCAATTTAAGAAGATTATTAGATCTGTGTTAAATATGTAAAGATATTTTTATTATCAGTTCCTGTTTTTTACCTCTATGTTGGTGTGCAGTCGACAAACTAGTAAAAAAGATAGATCTGCTGTGTTCTTAAAACACAATTTTACTGAATTGAATAGATATGTAGACATGCTTTTTTATACATGAAAATGTATGGACATTATTGAAACTCAGAATTATTATAGACTATTATTGTTGTCTTTTGATAAAAGTCATGCTCAGCAGCTCTTAAAACAATGGGAAATTATAGATATGCTTTGTTCTTATTATATTTCAAAACCTTTACTAGAGTCTCTTTGTAGGTCTGTAGATGTACAAATGTTAAAGGATTAAAATGTTCTTTTGTTTGTTGATTCAGTGACTAACTCATTTCACACAAGACACTCATTTGTCACCACCAGAAATGGTCTCTGAATTATTAAATAGATCTGAATGTATTTGAGTGAACATAGTCAAAGCACGAGCCACTCAAGATACATTTAAATCTCACAATGCACAAGCAGAGTAAATAATAAAATTGTGTACATGCAGAATTGTCATTACTGTAATTTAATAAATCATTTATTCAGGACCAGCTTGTGCTCTGTCTTTTATTGTCATGTGTGAAACAGAAGCCAGTGCTCCACAAGATGCCCTTGATTTTTGCAGCTTATTTTGCAAACATTTGCAATTATTTTGCAATACTTCAATCTAAAAAAATACTAAAAATATTAAAAGTAAATTATACATATATACACTGGTTTGAGTATTTCTGTAACTGCTGATCTCCTGGGATTTTCACATATAATAGTTTCTTTCTTTGGCTGAACACAAATTAAGATTTTTAGAAGAATATTTCATCTCTGTAGGTTCATTCAATGCAAGTCAATGGTGACTAGACTTTATAGACATGCTAAAAAAATAGCATGTCTATAAAAACCATGTCTTCAGTAGTGATATGATAGGTGTGGGTGAGAAACAGATCAATATTTAAGTACTTTTTTACTATAAATCTCCACTTTCACATTTGCATTCTTCGTTTCTATCGCCATATACTGGGCAGGGAGGAGAATTTATAGTGAAAAATCACACAACTGGTCATCTGTTTCTCACCCACACTTATTATATTGCTTCTAAAGATATGAATTTAACCACTAGAGTCTTATGGATTACTTTTATGCTGCATGTATTTGCTTTTTGGTGCTTTAAAGTTTTGGTCACCATTTACTTGCATTTTATATACATACAGAGCTGAAATATTCTTCTAAAATCTTTGTTTGTGTTCAGGAGAAGAAAAAAGTCATGCACATCTGGGATGACATAAGAGTGAGTAAATGATGAGAATTTATATTTTAGGGTGAACTATCCCTTTAAAGAGTTTTGTTTACCTAACTCTATTATATTTGTATATATTATATTATATTATGCACAGGTGGATGAGGGTAATCAGATGTGTTATGAGTATCTCTGTCTGGATCAACCACAGATATCCTTTCTCAGGATAATCTCACCTATCATACATCAATATTTACTATCACACAGAGATGGCTGTATCAGTGTTTGTATTGTATTTGTGTGAGTATTTATGTGTTCTACTAATCTAACAGACATGGAATTCATCTTCCTAGAGCAAAGAATTACAGTGGAACCATGAGAATTTGTATAAACGAGTTCAAACATTTTTTTTTTTTTTTTTTGTAATAGTAAGAAATGAGAAAAGCACACAAGCTTGCAGTGGAAAAGTAGAGCAGTACATGCACTCTTATAATGGTGACGACAGGCATTATTCTGTGATGTGTTGAAAATAATTCAGTACAGAGCTAAGGCAAAAGAAAATGCTAAGACCATGTTGAATCTGTGGTGTACACATAAATAATATTTCACTGTCTCAGTTTTGTTCCACTCTCATGAAAGATATATCTGCTCCCTGAACACTTGTTCTTGCATTTTCCTGGAAACTACACAAAGTGCACTGTACAGCTTATTACCATGATGGCCCCATCAAAACATAAAATATATATATAAAATAAAACATGCAGGTATCACTACAGATGCATTTGTTTAGTTTCTACAGTCTAGTGGGACATGACACAACCCAGAGGTGGAGGTTTTCACTCTAAATCAGTGAAATAGGCAGTTAGTTATTCAGGCATAAATCTGCGACCACCCATTGTGTTTTGGTGTCTTGCAAAATGGGTTTACCTTAATAATAGCAACATAATTGTGGATGAAAGAGCCTTTTAAATATACAAAGAGTGCTTAACATATGTACTAAACAGTAATCAAGAAATACTGCCATCACTACCTAGAAAGTATCATGAGGTAGTTTTGTGGTTCTCATATTATTGTGCTTTTGAGCAAGACCATAGTGACTGTCCCTGTAAGTTGTTTTGGCTAAAACTTTTGCTGAATTAGTCCATTATTTTTCCGGTATATTCTGAACTGGGCAAAAGACTGCATGCAGATTACATGAATGCAAATTATATTTTCAATTTAATTTCCCTGCCAGATGCGTTCTTAGTAGCATGCGTTCATGGTTTATGATCTGAAGGATTCAACCATTTTTAATGGTACTGAAAAAAATGTTAACCTTAAAATGTGCATCATTTGGTTACATCTAAATTAACTGGTTTTATTTAAGTCAAAAATATTATTTAACATCACTGAATCAACCTGAATATATTATTCGAGCTGATCTAACACTAAAAATATTTTTGTTGGTGTAATTTAATGCATTTAGGTTGATTCAGTGATATTAAATAATATTTCTGTCTTGAATAAAACTAGATCATTTAGATGTTACCGCATGAAGCACTTAATTAGGTCAGCATTATTTCCCAGTGTGTTTTCTGCTTGTTATGGGTTGCTGTAAACCAATTACATACTGTAATTATTACATACTGTGCTAGCAACAATAATAGGTAAGAGAGATTCTGTAGACATAATTAAATGTGCTCATGCACATTTGCACATGCAGTTAAACATATACAGAATGCAATATTTTTTACACTATTTTCACAGGTGCAGCTAAATGGTGAAGAAAACCCACATTGGTTGTGTGTCCTTTACTTTCCAGATCACCTCCTGGAAAATCTGTCCCAGGTTAGATTACTTTGGCACCTATTTTTTCCTGTCTGCTCACTTACAGAGGTGGTGTCAAAGTCTGCTGAGCAGGCATTTTGAAATAAAGCTTTTCATTTTCAGATTCAACACACAAGACCTACCTTATTATTGGAAAACACCCTTAAATATTCTGTATATTCTGTATGTAATATAACACTTTACACTGTCCACTTTACACTCATTATATTTTAATATAATTAATTAAAATAGCAACAAGAAGGGGCCTGGGTAGCTCAGCGAGTATTGACACTGACTACCACCCCTGGAGTCGTGAGTGACTCCAGTCAGGTCTCCTAAGGAACCAAATTGGCCCGGATGCTAGAAGGTAGAGTCACATGGAGTAACCTCCTCGTGGTCGCGATTAGGGTTTCTCACTCTCAGTGAGGTGTATGGTAAGTTGTGCGTGGATCGCGGAGAGTAGCACAAGTCTCCACATGCTGTGAGTCTCTACGGTGTCATGCACAACGAGCCATGTGATAAGATGCACGGATTGACTGTCTCAGAAGCGGAGGCATTTCTGTATTTCACAAGTTTTTGCACACATTTTTTCTACAAACATTTTAATGGTATATGTGGCAGGATGGAGGGCGGGACCGGGTTGTGATTCCACAGACCCGGCCCCTAATTAGGCTAATCAAGCCTTTGAGAGGGATAAGGGACGACCGGAGATGGAGACACCTGTATGTGTATTTTTCTTTTTGGTTAAGTTTATAATAAAAATATGATTTATATTGTCAAGCCGGTTCTCGCCTCCTCCTTTCCATTAATCCTTTAATACTGGTGCTGAAACCCGGGAAGGAGGAGGGATACGCCGCAGTAGAGTCCTCGCCACTACCATCCACCCCAATGGAGCAGCCACGGTCATTTGCCGGGGGTATGGAGGAGCCCGGCCGCCTGTGAGCAGAGGAACGGCAACTGACCGCGAGGGGAGGAGTGGATCCTAACCAACCGGCTGGAGCGGTCATGGCCGCTGCCAGGGGCGGAGGAAACCACTACCAGCCGCTGAAACGTGGCGGGGTCTGAGACCCGCGAGTGGGAGCTTATTTTTTCCTTCTCTCCCCTCTCTCTCTCTCCCGCTGCCGCTCCACGTTGGCCCAACAACTGTGTATGTGATTGTCTTTTTGGTTAAGTTTATAATTAATATATAATTTATATTGTCAAGCCAGTTTTCGCCTCTTCCTTTCCATTAATCCCTTTACAGTATACAATTAAGTAAAATCTACATGATATAATATTTTGTAAATTTAACTTAAACATTTCAGTATCCTTTACTTACAAATCTGATGTACATGGTATAGAAATAAGCATAGAAAATGTACATTTTTTTAAACTATCATTACTAACATGTTAAATAATGTGCCATATGACATATGGAGGCTTTCCACCTTACAATATTGGAAATGGGATTACAATATGTAACTGCACATACAGACCTGAACACTTGGAGCAGAAAACACAAGATGGTAACAATTAACAATTTAATCAATTTTAATTTTCAGTAGAAAAAAAACTTCAGACTTCACAAAACATGACATTACCAAACGTAACAACAAAATCAACAGTAATGGTGTAAATGTAAGTAAACTGCAAACAGTGAAAACATGCAAGCTCATTAATTATTCAAGTCCAGTCCAATGCCTGCTCTAAACAGCTTCAAAAAAGTTATGTAATTATTTGAATTACTGAAAACTTCTACTAATTCTGCTCAAGACAGTTAGGATAGACTCCAGGTTTTAAACATGTAGCCTAATTTGTTTGTACAAAAATGTTTGTACTGGATTTTCATTGTTTAATATGAAAAAGTTTGGGTCTTAGACAAGGCTAAAAGAGTTAAATCAATAAATAAAAGGCATTTTAATTCCAAAATAAATTAAGATGGCTTTAAAAATAAAATCAAAATCAGTTGGAATATCCTTATATAGAGAAAGGAAGTGACGCAGTTGAGACTGCCGCCCTCAATTCGAAAATGACCGTGTATGAACGTGCTGCAAGGTTACGTCCTTAAACGCAGCGGTGGTCGTGCAGCGATCGTGACTTTCGCCTTGAGGAGGGCAGGCACATTAAATCAGTGGTAAGAATATAGTCATTATTCTAATATACATTTATGGTCTGCAGAATGTTCACTGCTGGGCATTTACACTGCATTAACAGTGTTGGATAGATGTTTGAAGCTCTTTTTTTTATTAATCTTTACAGCATCTAAATATAATTGAAACGACACGAATCTAATTATTATAATAGAATTAAAATAGACTAAAACGTGAGGTAAACGAATGCACAACACAGGTGCAGTTAGGACTGAACCCATATTTCTCTACAGAAAAGAAGTTGACGCACGTGTTCTGACCTTCATATAGACTGTGTCAAAATGATAGACATATTCAATGGTAACGCTTACGATAAGATTACATTTGTTAACAACATTAGTTAACGAACTAACAATGAACAATTTTTTTGTACTAGTAAAAGATGAATAAATGCTGTCACAGATATACTAATTGTTTATTCATGATATCTAATTAATTTACTAATGTTAACGAATTGAGCATTATTGTAACGTGTTACCCGTTCAATTGTAAAATATTACTAGCAAAACTATAGAAAAAAAAACTCAAAAGCTTTCTCTGAATATTTAAATGACCTCGTAATTTGTTTTATTTTTTTCTAGAAGTATGTTTTAGCAGATTTTCTAAAATTGTCAAAAGTTCATTCTTTATGTAGTCTAACTAAAACCGTCATTTTGCATTGATATTATGATACCAGATGGATTTGGCACTTTTATTATCACGTTACAATGGCACCTGTCAAGGGGAGGGATATTAGACCGCAAGTGAACAGTCAGTTCATGAATTTCATGTGTTGGAAAGCAGGAAAAATGGGCAAGTTTAAGGATCTGAGCAACTTTGACAAGGACCATATTGTGATGTCTAGACAGCTGGGTTAGAGCATCTCCAAAACAGCAGGTCTTGTGGGATGCTCCCGGTATGCAGTGGTTTGTACCTACCAAAAGTAGTCCAAGGAAGGACAACCAGTGAACTGGCGACAGGGTGATGGGTGCCCAAGGCTCATTGATGCATGTGTGGCGCGAAGGCAAGCCAGTCTGATCTGATCCCTCAGAAGAGCTACTGTAGCACAAATTACTGAAAAACGTAATGCTGCCACGATAGAAAGGTGTCAGAACACAGTGCATCGTATCTTGCTGCGTTGCCACAGACTGGTCAGAGTGCCCATGCTGACCCCTGTCTACCACCAAAAGTGCCTACAATGGGCACGGAGCGTCAGAACTGGACCATGGAGCAATGGAAGGTGGTGGCCTGGTCTGATGAATCATGTTTTCTTTTAGATCATGTGGATGGCCAGGTGCGTGTGTGTCACTTACCTGGGGAAGAGATGGCAGCAGGATGCACCATGGGAAGAAGGCAGACCGGTGAGATGGTCTGGGCAATATTCTGCTGTGAAACCTTAGGTCCTGGTATTCATGTAGATTTTACTTTGACACATACCACCTGCCTAAACATTGTTGCAGACCACATACACCCCTTCATGGCAACGGTATTCCCTGATGGCAGTGGCCTCTTTCAGCAGGACAATGTGCCCTGCCACACTGCAAAAAC
Source organism: Moxostoma hubbsi (assembly GCA_032164185.1). Classification (NCBI taxonomy): domain Eukaryota; kingdom Metazoa; phylum Chordata; class Actinopteri; order Cypriniformes; family Catostomidae; genus Moxostoma; species Moxostoma hubbsi. The sequence goes on along the minus strand of JAVLUX010000009.1, from coordinate 16,396,179 downwards.
AAGTATGATCCATGGAGGCCCCACCTTGCAACTTACAGGACTTCAAGGATCTGCTAATGTCTTTGTGCCAGATACCACTTGACACCTTCAGAGATCGTCTGGAGTCTATGCCTCGACAGGTCAGAGCTGTTTTGGCGGCACTAGGGGGGGATCTACATGATATTAGGCAGGTGGTTTTAATGGTGTGTGTGTGTGTGTGTGTGTGTGTATCTATATCTATCTCTCTCTCTCCTAACAATTTTTTTACAGTGTGTTTTCACACTGTGTGACCATCACATGATCCGCTACAGAACAGTGAGTTAGTTTAATCCCCCCTCTCTTCTATTTCGGTAAAGATTATTCAACAAATGTCTGCATACTTGGAAACTTTTAGACCATGATCCAAAATTGTTTGACATTAATCTGTAGAGACAGAAAAATGTTATTTATATATTCATAACCCATCCATCATGAGAGGTTATTTTAAAACGTGTGTAAACGGCACCGATTTAGGTTAGTTCAACTATTTACTTCTCAGAAAGAACGATCTATGTGTGGGTCTGGGCCTTTTAGGTCTGGGTCTAATGTCTGAATGGATTAAACCAACGGCATCCAGTACAAAATCATTCAGGATTTTGGCCTGAGCACAAGAACCAGCTTGTGGAGTGTTTTGGATAAAATTTACTTTTTTCCCAAGCAGTAAATTCCACTGCATGCTTGTCCTTGAGCCTAAACTTGAGTTGAAAGACTGGTTTAGTGTGCTATTTATTGTGTTTCCATTTTTTAGCCATTTTTTGCCTCATGATAAAAGTTAATACATTTTGTTTTTTGGCTCTCATTGTTCTCGCAGTGAGAGCACATTCTTAAGGGCTTACCCATAGACTCAGGCATGGTATGTGGATTAATGGGCCCTACTGAAAGAAATCTGCAAAGTTTTTTTGAAGACAGTAGGAGGATATGTGTCAGGCCCAATGGACATGAGCATTGGTTTGATCTGATTGTGTGTAGGGTGGTAGGGTGTAGCAGCCCAAATTTTCCTAATCTCTAGTATGCATGTGTCTAAGATAACTACCGCAGTATTTTAATACACTCCAGAGCCGGTCACAGAGGAATAAGCCATTTGATTCACTTTTGAAGTCTACTTCCTTGTATTAAGTTTTTCCTGAAATCTTTTTTGTTTATTTGTAATCCTTTTATCCATTTGCTGACTGAGAGTCTCAAGGATGCGTGTATATTTAGACAGCAGTGTCTGCGCCTGGTGTTTAGGAGTATTAGGTTAACTTATAAGCTTCAGTCTTTAATAAAAGATAAAAAGCCTGCCAGTCATGTGTTAAAGACCTGTTTTTGAAATGTTATAATGTTCCGCACATTAAACACCCAAACACTGCAATATGAGGATTAATAATGTAGTTTCTTATTATTACTTGACATACAAGGTGCACCGCCTAATATTTTCAGACTGATCTCATGAGAAAATTGGCAGCAGGTCGCAGGATGGTTTTTTGAGTGTGCCAAAAGCTGCATATACTTTTCGATCTTCTGAACACCACTTCTCAACTGCGACCAAAACACTGTTTTTGCTGTGAAAATGTAGTATCTCGCTAGGCAGAGATCGAAAGAGATGGAACGTCAAAGGCACGGCGTGGGCATTTTTTGGGGAATGAACATTTGCCGTATGATCCTGCTTGTCGGAATTTGACTGATTGTGTCTGACAATAGGTGGAAAAATTTTGGAACTAACGTGCTGATTTACTGTGACAGTGTTGCTTTAAGGTAGATAATAACATGCTTTTATATTTCTTTAATCTTGGAAATGGGTTTTCTGTGTTTATTTTAACATCTCTGTCTCTTGCAGTAACTCTTTGAGGCCATGATGGATCAAGCCAGGACAACAATAACAAAAATTGTAAGATATGCTTTTCATTAAATTATTTTATATATGGCATTACATCTGAGTGATTTGAACAATTAAATTGTCATTTGAGAGAGGAATATTCCACATTAGCACAGTTTTATATTACCAAGGCAGTTTATTGTATCTTTTAAACATAAAAACTTATGTTATGTGGAAAGTAATACCTGGAAAATCTGAAATTAGAATTGCACTCAGTCAAACTTACATTGCTTCAGCTGTGTAAAACCAAAAAGGCTTTCTGGTGTGTTCACACTTGTAGTTCGGTCCTCTTGGTCGGTCAAAAAAATAAAATTATACATTTAGTCCTGGTTCGTTTAGCTTTCACACTGGCATTTTTAACACTGAACCTTAGGATACAAAACCAAAGGCAACAGGAAAAAGTCACAGCCTGATTCGACAGCTTTTATGACATATATTTTTGGACTGAACTTGCCGATCATCCAAAACAATGCTGGCTGCTGGTCGAAATGCACTCGTTACATTTATATATATATATATAGATGGTGGTATTTTTACCAGCTGAGAACAAAGAAAGAGCTAATAAAATTTATTAAGGATTCAAAACAGCACCAGGAATTCCTCCGATGCGCACACAAACGAAGATATGCTGCAAAGACAGCTGACGGTGGTTCCGACGCCAGTACCGAACTGTAATGGGCAACATAGCTCCTATGATGAGAAGAACCAGGTATGCTTGATGTCAGTATTAGGCAAATTACTTCCTGTTTTTGGTCCGTTTAGACGTCTTTGGTCCATGTTCCATTCATATATCAATCGAACCGCACCGGAGTTCGTTTGGAAGCGGACCGAGTCCCACTATTCAGGCGGTCTCGGTCCGCTTGTTTGGTGCGCACCAAGGTTTGGATGGCAGCGTTCACACTTGTTCAAATGAACCGGACTAACAGAGCAATCGCACCAGAGTTCGTTTGAATCTAACCAAATCTGCCAAGTGGGAACACACTCTAATTCACTCTGCACTTTGCACTATCTTAAATGGATAGTTCACCCAAAAATGAAAATTCTCATCATTTACTCACCCTCATGCCATCCCAGATATGTATGACTTTCTTCTGCTGAACACAAAGATCTTTAGAAGAATATCTCTGCTCTGTTGGTCTATACAATGCAAGTGAATGAGTAGCACAATTTTGGAGCTCCATAAGCACATAAAGGCAGCATAAAAGTAATCTTTAAGACCAGTTGTAAAATCCATATCTTGCATTGTATGGACCTATAGAGCTGAAATATTCTTCTAAAAATCTTAGTTGTGCAGAAGAAAGTCTTACACATCTGGATTGACATGAAATTGAGTAAATGATGAAAGAGTTTGAATTTTTGTGTGAACTAAACCTTTTAGCTATGTAAATTTACATAACATTACTTTCTAGTCAGAATTTTTTTCAGTTTTTGGAAAGTAAAACATGGAAACTGGATGTTTCGAATCAACTCTTCTATTGAGGAGAAATTAATAAACCTTATGTAACCACAAGACTTAAATAGAAAGTATTATTGCACTATGATATAATGACATCGCAAAACCATCATGACGTAATACTTGACCAGCTTTTTGAGTCTTCTAACAGTGAAGAGAGCCTAGGGCAGTATAGTTCCAAACCTGTGAGGACAGTTTTTCTCATCAGAGACTTGTAACTGTATATTTCAGTTCAATGGGGAGCCACAATCATACACTCGCTTTAACCTGACCCAAAACATGGAGGGCGACAACAGCCAAGTGGAAATGAAGCTCTCTTCTGATATGGAAGAAGACGTGGAGGCTAATGGAGTCAGGAGAAACACAAACCAACAAAATGGTCCATATTACCCCAGCAAGCTAAGCCAGCACTCTCCTAAAAGCATTTGCATCTCTGTCATTGCCATTCTGGTCCTCTTTGTTATTGGTAAGCAAAGGTGACAATTTTTTATGTTTATAACATGGATTTTTGGAACACTTGAATCATTTGCAGCATTCTGCAGTGAGTACAATCAAGTTTTTAGTTGATGGTTGTAGCAGATAACCTAGTTTAACTTGTTTATAAAAAAATACTTCCAACTTATATAAATATTTCATATTTTTTGGCAAGTAGCCATATAATAAGCAGGATAATGTACAGTCAGCCGATCATTTTCGCAAAGTAAACCCCTTCAGTTGCATTATCCCTAACTTAATCTCTATTTGTAGCCTTCAGCAATCTGGTTATACAGGTTAATTTACATCCTTGCAAATTCCTGTTGGTATATCACTTGCCCAAATGTTCTAATTGTAACAATATTATTTCTAAGAAGTCATCTTAAGAAACCATGATTTAAAGGGTTAGTTCACCCAAAAATGTAAACTATCTCATAATTTACTCACCCTTAAGAAATCCTAGGTGTATATGACTTTCTTTGAGCCAAACTCTCTTGTAAATGTGCGGATGGCCGTTACCGGAAGCCAGTGATTTATAGTTTTTAAAGTTATAAATATAGATATTTTTCTTACAAAAATGCATTGCTTCACTTCAGAAGGCCTTTATTAACCCCCTGGAGCTGTATGGATAACTTTTTTTGATGGCTGGATGTGCTTTTTTTTTGGGTTTCAAAATCTAAGGTACCATTCACTCCCATTATAAAGCTTGGAAGAGCCAGGATATTTTTTAATACAACTCTGATTGTGTTTGGCTCAAAGAAAAAAAAGTCATATACACCTTGGATGGCTTGAGGGTGAATAAATTATGGGATTTTTGGGTGAACTACCAAAGTAAAAGACCTTTTCACACAATGTTTTGGAACGCAGAAGTAAAATGTTGCAGGGTAAACTTTGACTGTGGTGAATGGGAGATCACAGCAAATATTATTTTCACTTACCCATTTGCTCCAAGACCAAAAGAGTTTTAAGTTAATGATTTTCCAGAAGAGGAAAAAAAAAATAGAGGGGTGGGTTAAGACAGTAAAATAGGAGATGACAAATTTACTGTCACAATCTCAGCAGCTGTTATTCAAACCCTCTCACAGCTGATTTTTTTTTTTTTAAATTATTATTAATTCCAGGGTAATATAACAAGCATAATGTTGTAAATTTACATGCAATATTGAAAAAATTTATAATATGAAAAAGTTTGTGAGATTTACGCTGCTAAATAAGGCGGAAATATGGCATCACAGTCTGTGAAAGTTCTATTGTCGTATTTTTGTCTTTCAGGATACCTCATTGGTTATCTGTCTAATAGAAGCACAGACAAACCAGTAATAAACCATACAAATTGTCCGGACGCTGAGAACATTATTCCAGAACCAGTTTATTCTTTGGACTGGAGTGATCTTAGAGCTTTGCTGAAGAAAAAACTGACAACCTCCAACATTGAGAGCAACCTCAAGTAATTACACGCACTACATACTGTTGATTTTTCCATACTGAAAGGTGAGACCCAATCTAATAATTTTTGTAAATCTTTGTTCCCTCCTCCAGGGAATTCTCTAGTTACAGTCATCAGGCGGGAACAGCTGGAGATGAGGCACTCGCTAACAAAGTAATGGGAAAATTCAAAGCTTTAGGAATGCGTCCCTGGACCGATGAGCACTACGTTAAAGTCCAAGATCCTGGTCTCTCATATAACAGAGTGCTGTTCCGTGACAATGTTGTGGGAACAACCAAGAGCTATTTGGCATACAGTGCAAATGGTACAGTGAAGGTTAGTATTTAAACACTTTTGCAAACTTGTATCATTAAGGATAAGAATCTGTAGACTTTTATTAAAGAGTTAGGGAATTGTAGACTTTATTAAAGGGTTAAGAATTTGTAGACTTTATTAAAGGGTAAAGAGTGTGAAGACTTTATTAAAGGGTTATTTCACATCAAAATGAAAATTCTGTGATCAATTACCCATCCCCATGTTGTTCCAAATTCTTATGACAGAACAAACATTTGGCAAAATTTTCATGCTGCTCTTACCCATACAGTGACAGTTAATGGGAATGGATGCCATCCAACTCCAATAGCAGTCTATATGAATCATATAATATACGCCAACTGTTCTGAAGACATAGGATTGCATTGTGAGAATTACAGCTCCTATATCTCACATTTCAGCATGTCAGATTGCAATCTGTTATGAGACACTACAACAAATGGCATTAGGCATTATTGACATCTCAATTTCATGTACCGTATTTATATATACAGTACAGCACTTTTGTATTAACTATTCCTTTAAGTTATACTGATTATGTTGTATAGGGTCTAGCTCTGTATGCTTATTATGGGCGAGCTGACGACTTCAGGCAACTGCAAGACAGGAACATTGATGTGAGTGGAAAGGTTATCTTGGTTAGAGCTGGACTACTAAGTTTTGCTGAAAAGGTTGGTGCTCTCGCTCTCTCTCTTTGGGCTAAAGGATTTTTAAGAGTGTTAATTTTAATGTTTACTTCTCTATCCTGTTTTGATTTGTTTTTTACAGGTTGCTAATGCTGCCATCTTGAATGCTAGTGCTGTGCTAATCTATCCAGATCCTCTGGACTACAAAATTAAAGATGACACCGCTCTTTTTGGTCATGTAAGTGAGCCTATTGACGGCTACAGTACTGTGCTAAAGTTTAGGTGGTTGTGAAAAATGTAAAGTGAGGATGTTTTAAAAAATAATGTCTTATTTATCAATTAACTTCATACAATGCTCTGTGGGCGCCAAACTATCTGTTGCAGGGCTCACTTATATTCTATTTGCAAAAGAAATGTTTGGGAGTCTAAAATGTATATTTCCTATTGACACACTAAAGCAGAAGATCTAAAATAACCATCTTGAGACAAATGTGTTTTTGAAACCTCTAATGTGCCCAAGACTTTTGCACAGTACTCTTTTGCTGTGGAACCTTTCTATTATCAGATTAATTGTGCATTTAGAAGTTCATTAAAAGTTGATCTACTGTCTTAATGTCACTCTTTACGTAGGTTCATCTCGGCACTGGCGATCCCTACACTCCTGGATTCCCTTCCTTCAATCATACCCAGTTTCCCCCAGCTCAGTCTTCTGGTCTTCCCAGCATTCTGGCCCAGACTATCACCGCAAAGCAGGCTACTGAGATTATGAGGTACAATTGTAATAACTGTCTTTAATTAGTGGACATTATTAGCAGTGCTGAGTGGATTACTTGTTAATTGTAATCAGGTGCTGATTTCAAATTAAATGACACAAAATGTGATCAGTAATGTAATCTGTTAATTACAATTAGGGGTAATCTAATTTGATTACTTTCAACATATTTCTATTTTATGTCACATGCATTTGAGTAGGATAATTATTTTAACATGAAAGTACAAAGTTGAAGAAAATGTATTCCATTGTTTATTTCTAACAAAAAGATCTTATGACATTTTTCAAAAGTGCATTAAACATGACATGAATTAAATAAGCATTAAATCTAACAGCAATGACAGTGCATGGCAAAAGTTTATAATTCTGAGTTTATAACACTGAGACATCAAGTTAATTTTAAGTGCATAAAACAATAGCAACATTATGAACATTAATGATCATAAACTTAACCAAAATGAATGACCAACAGCAACAATGTTGCCTAGGTCAAAGCTTTTATCTAAAAACACTGAAAAACTTTTACCCTTTACTGATAGTTGACCGCCTATTCCAAAGCTGAGATGCATATCTTACTCTTGTAATCAATTTACTGCCATTTGCCTTCTTAATATGTAATCATGTAATCTAATGACTACATTTCTTTTTTTATAGGAGTATTGTAGATTAGTATTATTTTAAAATGTAATTTAATCCAATTACAAGCACTTGATTTATGTAATCTTATTACGCAATCCAGATTATATGTAATCCTTTACTACCCAGCACTGATTATTAGTCACTATTGCTCATATATGAGTTAGGGATTTTAAGAAACCCCTGGTGTGCTATGGACCCTTTACAAATTTCTGGGTTTGGAACGCAGAAGTAAACTATTGTGGTGTAAAAGCAGCAAATGCAATTTTTGTATTCCCATTTGCTCTGTCTCTGGCTAAATAGTCTCTGCTAGCAACAACATAGCAACCACATTGCAACACCCAACACACTAGATACAGCTGTGTCTCAAATGACAAACTATACACTGTGCATTCTGTCATCGAGTGTAAAAGTGTAGCATCATCCCAAATGGAACACTAAACGTGTTTTACTACGTGGAAGCATTCGTTGACTTTCAGTTGATGGAAGCGACATTTCAAATGCATGTTGATGCTAGCTTTAGCGTGTTCGCACACCTCAGTACACCACTTGGATATCTCAACTAATGTACATATTCACACAGCGTAGGGTGATGGTAAAGCATTCAACTCACATTTGTAATGTGCTGTCTTCACTGAAGTTGTGCTAGTTTCACATTCACCTTCAATTACAATTCTAGTCAGGCCAGCATTGTGACCAGGTAACCCCACCCTTCCTCTATGTGCATAATGTCATACATTCCACAACATTTATTTGGTTGAAGTACATCATCCAGGTACTCGTGGTACTCTTCTTCTTGTTGCAATTTTAAGTGTGAACATACTACTCGCACTTAAAACTACAAACTTAAAATTAATTTGAACTTCCGTGCCCCCCCCCCCCCGTTTACATATTTCTCATATTTGTTTGCTCCTGTTCTCAAACAGGCAGTTAGGTGGTCAGATGTCTCCTCGGAGCTGGAGTGATGGAATGCTTTGGGATGGCCCATACCAGCTTGGAGATAAGGAAAATATCACGGTGGAAGTGAACAATGTTCTTACCCAGAAGAAAATCCACAATGTGTTTGGCGTCATTAAAGGATATGTAGATGCAGGTATTCTGGTGCATTGCACACAATAATCAAGCTCCATATACTTTGTATATGACACAAAAGCAGTGAGCATGAAACAAGGAATAGGTCCTGGCCCCTGATCACCTTGTTTTGATTTTTATCAAATTGGTTTAGACCGTTATATTGTGATTGGAGCGCAGAGAGATGCCTGGGGCCCTGGATTTGCCAAAAGCACAGTTGGCACTAGTTTGTTGGTGGAGTTGGCCAAAACTATCTCCGACATGATCAAGAATGGTATGTTTTGTGCAGGCAGCGATTGAGTGATTTTCAAGGCTTAAATAAGTGTGCATCACAATTTTACGTTTATTACGGATTCATTTATTTTATTGTATTTATAATGTCTTTAAGATGGATTTAGGCCAAGAAGGAGCATAGTGTTTGCTAGCTGGAGTGCTGGTGAATTTGGGAGCGTTGGTGCCACCGAGTGGTTGGAGGTATAAATAAATCAATGATTGTTCTCTAATTAAGAATATGGGCATATTGCACTGTGACAATTCCACACTGTGTACTTTGTATTTGTAATAGCTACTCTCTATACAACTGTATACTGAATATACAAAAATATTTATTTTTGAAAATGGAGCAGGTCATCGGGGTATTCCATGCATACAGAAAATGTGCATACTCTATATACTATTATTTAGAGTAGCATGTTAGTATGCTATTCTGAGCATAGTCTGTGCATTCAGCAGTAAACCATGGACATTCAGCTGAATATATTTGTTTTCTGTACCCACAGGGCTACCTGGCCTCCTTGAATATGAAAGCATTTTCTTTTATCAACCTCGATGGAATTGTCTCAGGTTTGTTAGCAGTCAGTTCGTGAAGAACAATTAAGAATGACTTCAGGTCTCAGCTGATGCTAATCATCTGATATTCTCCTTAGGCTCTGAAACTTTCAAAGCGTCTGCCAGTCCACTCCTGTACGAGTTAATTGAGAGTACTATGAAACAGGTGATGCTTCAAAATGCTAAGCATTATGATTCTTATAACATGCAAAGGCTATTTATAAATGGAAATAAGATTATTTTAATTTTTTTTACACAAACAGGTCTCCTCTCCAACTGCAACCAAAACTTTGCATGAACAGTTTGCTGGATCCAGTTGGGAGAAGTCTGTGTATGTGTAATCTTCACTGCATACACTAAAAATAAAATCGCTATCATTTCAAGTGGTTGAGCAGATTCTTTTGTCAGAAGTCATAATGGTGACATTTTATTTTACAGAATGGAACCCATAGGTTTGTCTGACACTGCCTATCCATTCCAGACCTTCTCTGGCATTCCGTCATTCTCGTTTCGATTTACTTTGGTAAGCCGTGTGACTTTTTTTTTAAAGAAATGGTTCACCCAAAAATGCAAATTCTCTTATTTACTCACCCTCATGCGTTTCCAGACGTGTATGACTTTCTTCTGCACAACACAAAGATTTTTATAGGAATATCTCAGCTCTGTAGGTTCATGCAATGCAAGTGAATGGTGACCAGAACTTTGATCCAAAACACACAAAGGCAGCATAAAATTAATCTCTGCAATGTTTTAATCCATATCTTCTGTAATGATCCAGTCAGTTTTGGGTGAGAACAGACCAACATATAACTCCATTTTCACTGTACAACTTGCCACTGCAAGCTCATTACACTTCAGGTGTCAAGATTTATAATGGGAAAAATTAGTCACAATTTGGTCTGTTCTCTCACAAAACCGACTGGATCATTTCAGAAGATATGGATTAAACCACTGGAATCTTATGGATTTATTTTATGCTGCCTTTATGTGCTTTGGAGCCTCAAAGTTTTGGTCACCATTCACTTGCATTGTATAGCCTGTAAAAACCAGTTGTAAAAAGCTGAGATATTCCTCAAAAAAATCTTTGCTTTGCAGGAGAAAGTCATGCACATCTGGAATGGCATGAGGGCGAGTAAATTATGAGAGAATTTGCTTTTTTTTTGGAGAACTATTCCTTTAAGAGCAGTTTAAGCAGTTTATTGTCAAATTAAAGTAGTTTAACCATTGTCTGGTGTGTTTTAGAGTTCAAAGATGTACCCATTTGGCACTATTGAGGATACCTATGAAAATCTGCAGCAGTACACTTCCTACAATACTCCCAAACTGGTCAAGGCAGCTGGTGAGGTTGCCGGGCTGGTTGCTCTTCGGCTGGTACATGACAACTTGCTCAAGCTGAGTGCTGTGAAGTATACCAGTGTCTTCCGTGACTATGTGTCCCAAATCGGCTCTAAACTTCAAAAAGTCCACAACGTGAGTCTACTTGAACTGTTCTTAATGAGAGAATTATGGTAAAACCACAGGATGAACTAAAGTAATTACTGTAAAGGAATTTGCACCCAAGTGGTCATATGGTGAAATGTTGAGTGCCATGGTTCCAAAAAGTTTGTTTTAAAGTTGCATGGAATTGAAGTGTAACCCCAAAGAAGTTAGGCTTGGTGTTTGTTCACTATATATTTACTTTTGTTTTAAAGTCTGGACGCCTTTTGGAAACGTTGACAATTCAGTGGCTTCTGTCAGCTCTGGGCTCGTACGATCGTGCTGCCAGTGCTCTTGCTTCCACTGTTCGGAACAGCGATCTTGAAGACATGGAACAGTGTCGCATCATCAACAACCGCATTATGAGGGTAAACAACATCAACTTTTACTGCATTTAAAGGGTTGAAAACATGAAAATTGTGTAATTTACTCACCCTCAAATTGTTCCAAACCTGTATGACTTGTTGAACACAAATTTGTTAGGCAGAATGTTAGTCTCGGTCACCATTAACTTTCATTCTATAAAAATAATGCAATGATAGTGAATGGTGACTTAAGACTAACATTCTGTCTAACTACTACTATTGTGTTCCACAAGTCATACAGGTTTGGAACAATATGAAGATGAGCAAATTATGATTTTTGGGTGAATTATCCCTTTAAGGCATAGGGGTGTGTGTGTGTGTGTGTGTGTGTGTGTGTGTGTGTGTGTGTGTGTGTGTGTGTGAATAAAATATTTAATTAGTAAATCATTTTATAACTTATTTTAAAATTTCAGATAATTTTTTTTAATATGATGTCTCTTTCTGAAGGTGGAAGGGAGTCTGCTCTCTCCCTTCGTATCTCCGCGGGAGAGTCCGTTCCGGCACATTCTTCTCGGCTCCGGCTCGCACACACTAGCAGCTCTAGTGGATCACCTTGACTCTATTAACCAAGGCCTTGAATCTGCTGACTTTGACCAACTCAAGAACATGTTTGCTTTGGCCACCTGGACCATCCAAGGCTGTGCCAACACACTTGCAGGGGAGATATGGGATTTGGATAATGAAATTTAGGCAAACATTCAGCTCGCTGCTTTTATTATGTGCTGACTCTGAACCATCCCTCTGTACAAAAATAAGATGAATGTAGAGAATCCCATAATTGGTGCTCCGTTAACAAATCTATGATTACAGGTTTACCTCAGTATTTTTCAGTGAGATCGCAGTCTCAATACTAAAGTTTTAGTATGTGGGATCATCATTTTTTTTTTTCTCAAAGTTCAATTTTAGATGATACTCCCTTGTTACAAATTTGGAGTTTATTATTTTTGTTTGACATATTTTAGGAAATTCCTAAAAGGATTCTCAAGTAATACCTGAACATGAGTGAACATGAAAATAAGGTGGATGACTTCTTTATAAAGGCAAGAACTAGTCAGACCATCATTCATTGTCATTTTAATGTCTGAAACCTAACTTTCCTGTGGAGTTCAGTACTCGTAAAACACCTGTAAAAGCAAAGTATTTCCATCAATTTTTCGGTTGGATGCTCTTTATTTTGGGTAAATGTCTATTTTCAGAACAATTCTGACAAATAATCCAAGATCTGAGTAGGAGCCTTTCCTATGTGGCTCTGAAATCTCTTGTTTAGTTGTATGTTGTTTTTTTTTTAAATTTTATTTATCGGGGACAGAGTTCACTATAAATACTATTTTGTAACGCCTTTTTTAACAAATGTGTAATTATCGGAAGCAGTGCCTTCCATAATTATGACAGTTATACTGTCGAAATGTGAAAGCAGCATCTGCTATGGAGATAACCTTGTTTTCAAAAGCTATGACGAGAGGTACATCCATCAGATTACATATGTCTCTGTCATCGTCCTTTTGAAATCATGTTACAGTATACCTGATCCATAATCATTATCGGGAGCAGTGTCTTCCATAATGTGAAGAAAATTAAGGTAGTTTTTGCCTACCGATGTGTTGATATCGAGGGCAGTGCCCTTCATATTTCACTGTGGTGTGGATGTTATAATCGGGAACAGTGTTTCCTATGATGATGAACAAATCATCTGTATTCACACGCTTAACATGCTAGATATCTTTTATGATTCATGTACTCTATTGTAAGCTTCTCATGAACATTTAAGTGCTGATACCTGGGAATCAGGAGCAAACTAGAAACATGTACTCTGTAAGTCTTTGAGTCTACGTTGGTTTCCATATTTCTTTTAGATTGTGATTAGGCTTTTAAAATGCAGTACATTTTCTTTTCTCTGTGTGTATTTGATTCCACTTTTGCAATTTCCACAACCAGCAACTTAAACTGAGATTAAATAATAAAAATAAGCAGGTAACTGGTTTTAATGTTCACCTTTTGATACCAGTATCATCAGTGTCATAATAAATATCAGTTTAATTGCATGTGGAATATAATGTTTATACACTGACAAAAGAAAGATTTAAGGATGTCCTGTCTGGACAGAACATGTAGATTAAAGATTATTCTAAGTATCTATAAAAAGTATATGGGTTAGGAATTACAGTTTCATGATGTATTAGATCATGCAAGTACATATCTTTAGGGAAATTGTTTTTTGTGAATTTTTAGCTTTGCATTCAGTGCACTTGCAATGTCTATAGTTTTGTTTTGAACTCTGTTTATAACATCACTCAAGCACTAGTTCTGTTTTCTGCTAAGTCTACAAGTGATTAATAAAAAGTTAGAAGAAAACAGTGGAGACTGATCTGTTGAGCAATTCTTATGCAAAACTGCTGACAAAATTGCAGCAGAAAAGTTAGGTTTTCTTTTACCTGTGAATTATTACATGTATTTGTAATCGTGGTTTTAATTTGCACAGACCACACTTGGCACACCAACACAATACAACAATTAGTGTACATTGTGCAGATAGCTTACATTCTGTAGGCTGTTAAACCTACACTCATTTCTTTGAATTCCTACAGTAAATTCCCCCCAATGAAATTCAAAAGTCATTTTCAACTTGGACAGTTCGCAAGATTTGCATGTGGATAATAGACAAACAACATGCACATTCACATTGTTTATTTACAACATCAATATTTCAGGTTAAAATGTAAAAATATCTATAATGGACATCATATAATTTAGGTGCTATAACAGTTTTCAGTATCTTTGAGAAAATCAAGCCTTTTTGCAAAAAACATACAATTTTAAGAGTTCAAATAATATGAACCTATACAATTGCAAGTGTAACAATTAAACAACAATTAGAAACATTTTAAAAATACCTTTAGATGATGTATAACATGTCACACTGCAGAACACTGTCATTGCTTTAAATGTCATGTCAACTACATATATCTGTTCTATTTAAAAAGGTGTGGGTGAGAAATAGTAATAGAAATAAGAATTTTTTTACTGTTAATCTCCACTTTCACATTCACATTATGAAAGTGGAGATTTACTGTAAAAAAATGACGTGATATGAAAAGTGATATGATAGGTGTGGGTTAGAAACAGATCAATATTTAAGTCACCTTTTCCTATAAATTCTCCTCCCTGCTCTGTAGGTTGTGATATGCACAAAGAATGCGAATTGCCAAAAACAAAAGAAGAAAAGAAAGTGGAGATTTATAGTGAAAAAAAGACCTTAAATTTTCTAACCCACACTTATATCACTATTGAAGACATGGTTTTAACCACTGGAGATTTATGGATTACTTTTACTCTGCCTTTATGTGCTTTTGAGAGCTTCAAAATGTTGGCCACCATTCACTTGCATTGGACCTACAGAGCTAAATGTTCTTCTAAAATTATTTGTTGAGCAGATGAAAGAATGACATACAAAATAAATGATGATCTGTAAATGATGAGAGAATTTAAATTTTTGGTTGAACTATCCCTTTAATATATTGAATTGGTGTATTACAATTGGCGGCCATGCATTTGAAGTCTAGGCCTTCAGTGTGATTCATGCCATTATGAAAACACAGTTTCACAATGAATAAGACACCCTATGCCTTTGGGCATCGTGCATTATGTTGTAGCTAACTAATAATATCAATTGACATTTTAAAACACGTCCACACACGAAAGCCAGAACTTGAAACAACACTTAATGTTCAAGCAAGCCTAATTTTAACTGCAGCATGACTGTTTCGTGAAATGAATGTCTTAAGAACAGACGTTCAAAAATCATTATTTTTCATATTAATCTACCAAAGAGGTCTATAATACCTGGAAAAATCTAATAATATTTGCGCGTTAAATGTTGCTTGCAATACATTTATTTTCGTCAGGTACACCATCCGTTCTGTTCAAGTTGGATGTGGGATATTCCTACTTGATATCCCATAAATGCACTCCATTCCCCGATATTCGGAAGATGACGTTGAAGGAAACAAAACTGCAACACTCCCATTAGCTTAGCAGGGGTTTGACTCATTAGAGATGTCTCCTAGCAACCCAACTGTTAAACAGTGCTGCGGAGCTAGCATTTGTGCTTCAGGTGTACGATTATCAAAAGGGATTATGATGTTTTATACACCTGTAAAACAAGCTTTAATATCATGTAATGTGGAAACAAACTCATTTATCGATATTACTTAATAAAGTGAATGTTTATCACTTACTTTGTATATCTCCTTTGTATATCTTACTTTTTGAATGTTGACATGTTTGTGTGACATCATGCACCTGCATCTCGGTGAAATCGGAGTTGAGAATTTCGAGCCTACAAGTTGTAATTCTGATCTCTTTAAGATGCATTTCATTGCACCTTTCCTAGCAGGATGTTGTAAAATCCGACTTTCCGTGTTTAATGAATGCAGCACTACTTTTCACAACTTGATCCGACACTAAGCAGCCTAATTTACACTCCTGATGTTAATTTAACAATGCAAAAATCCCTTACAGATTTACTAGAAGTGAAAATCAGCCCTCCTTTCCTGTTTAATAAATTAAACAATCACAATGTCATGCAGATCATCTTGTGTTCTTAAATCCTTAAGGATTTTTTTCTCAATGGCGATAGCGGCAGTGATCTCGCGCTCTTCGCTTTCAAATTACGTCACTTAAAGCATGATTGTCACTCAAGGTCAGTTTGAATGCCTGGACCGGGACATATCCTAAAGATCACACCCACCAAGAACAAATAAATCAATCTGATTGGCTGATGAATCTGACACTCTGACTAGTCGCTCATTCATTTGCGCTGTTGAGGGATTCTGTGGAAATTTTCAAGTGGTGCTCGCTGCAGAACAAGCTCCTCCTCGATAGACGTCCAGCGAGGAGCACCTACAACGTAAGCTCCTCCTCTCTTGACCTAGTCTAGCTCCACCTCTATGGATCTAGTGAAGCGCCACTAATTTCGCCACCTAATGGCTGTTAACGTTAATGTAAGACCTTCGTCAGATCGAACTTAACCTAATGAGGATTTTTTTTATTGTTGATGCGCAAAGATTAGGTTAAAGTAACCATAGACTGGCATGGAACTGGAGATGCTGGGATAGCTGATATTGCCTGACCTTCCTTTAACATTTTTCATGATGTCTCTGCATTGTTTCTGTGACAAATGGCATGACTAGACTATCTGTGCACCCCTGCTTTTTTTCGTATTAAGGCTATTTGTGAATTTATCTAAATTAATTTAATTTAATAAATGATGCTCCTAATATGCTAAACGTGGGAACTGAGTTGTCCTTGCAGGTGTGATACAATAATTAAATGATCACCTATTTTCTTGATTATTCCTTTTATATGTACACTTAGGATCTCCACCTCAAAAAAGAAAAATTAATGCATGTACAACAGTGTAGTTGTGGATTTGAATTACATGGAATATAATTTTGGATGGACTCAGTCCACATCTTAATCAAATGGTAATAAGTAACCTGCCCAGTAATCTCAAACCAGCCACGTGTCACACTAAAGAAAAAAAATCAATAATTCAATATATAATGATTATACATATTTATATCAATATATAATTATACAGTTATCTTTAAATTTTTAAAAATTATATATATATATATAATATTCAGATAATTAAAATGCATTACATTCCTGTAGCAGAAGAGTTAATCATTGATAAGACAATACAAAAAGCGGCTTTAGAATACAATGTATTGTTTACTACCATATTATTGATCTTAAGTCAATCATTGGCACACAGTTCACAGCAATCCATTTCACAAGTGAATTTGTCAATCAGTTCGAGATTTATTATGAGGACTTGTTTAAGTGTCAATGTACACCTGCGTCATATATATATATATTTATATATATATTTTTTTTAGAAACAAGCCAGGGGTATACATAGTACACAATACTACAGATATATTTGACAATAATGCCAAGACATTATATTATATTCATTACATAGTGCAATGGTTTTCAATGCTTTGGAGAGTCTTTACAAAAAAGCACAAATAACGCAAAGAAAAACTAGTTAAAATAGAGGTACGTACAAACAAACAAAATTTTCTCCAAAATACTACAGCGTGGACACATTCCCAAAAAAGGTGAGTGGCAGATTCATCTACAGCATTACAGGAGGAGCAAAGTGGATCTATTTCAGGGAGCATGTTTCTTAAATAAAGATTGACTGGGTAAAAACAGTGTAACAGTTTAAAGGACACTCAAAATATTTGTGAGGTAAAGACCATACAACCTGCGTCAGACATGCTTTTGTCACGTCTCGGGTGTGTTGCATCATAAAAATAAAATGTTTAGTCACCGTGTCAAGTTAAATATAGTTTAATACTCAATCTTTAAACACATCTTGAGATCCCTTAGTTCGCATTTGTGCACCTTCAAGTGTGTCCACTGAAGGGTTGTTAATGTTTCTTCACTGTATAAACTGCACGTTGCTCACACAGCTGAAATTTCACTTATTGCCCTCTGGAGTAAACAGGTGGTACTACAAGCTTTCATTTCTCAGGAATTTCTCAGGAAAGCATTGCGATTAAATGCGTAATTTTTTTTAATGCGTTATTTTTTGTAAAATTAATCGCACGTTATTAACGCGTTAAATCGACAGCCCTTGTTATAACATAAACAAACAATAGTCAAACAATACATAAATATTCCCTGTACATACATGGATTCTCGTAGATGGGGTGACCTCCATGACGTCTGGCACAGATGGGGTGACCTCCATGATGTTTAGAGCCGTTTGGATCATATGCTTGGTGATTGACTGTTGGCTTTGAAGAAAACAGAAAAATTGGAAAACTGGAAAATTTTCCTGTGTGCATTATTTGTATTTATTACAAATGACCTGCATACTTGGAATGCACACATAAAGTATAGTTATCAGTATCATACCTTGACAGAGGAAATGCCTGTAGTAACTGATGGCACCACCACCTCCTGATTACAGGCATGTCAGACTGATAAATGATGGCAATTGAAAATCTTAAGCATTAAATGTTAATTGTGTTTTCAACCCTTTTTGCTGAACAAATAACCAGAAATTGGTAAAAACTCACTGCTGAAAAATCAAAGGGCTTCCCAAGGGTCACATACAGGGCATACTGAAATACAAAATCAAAACTCTGATGTTATATTAACAAATGCAGTGTTTAGCACACACAGAGACAATGGTATAGCAATTATATGACCACTTACCATCAACATGAATATCCCACAGTCAGTCCCTCCAAGCTGAAGTGGTGAACCCTGTTAATTAAGAGTGGAATAAGACCATATTTTACATACAGTACATGGTGTACTCTGAATGTATTTATAATGACATTCCACTGCTGATAATAATGGTTTACATGCAAAGAAGTTAAAAGCTGTACCTCACAGTCTCTCAGTAAGGACATAGTCCAAAGGCCAGATGAAATTTGATTTGCTAAGTTTCTATGATAAATCAATAACACAACACATTTAATTATTATACAACAATATATCTTCTGGAGCAGTCACATGTAAGTAGAAAACAAAGTTGATCATATTGTATTATACCATGGTCAGTCTAAATACTGGATTCTGATTGGCTGGAAGGTGGTGCGCATTAAAACAGTTTACTGCTGAAGGTGGTGTGCATTAAAACAGTTTACTGCATAGTTAATTCCAGTCAGTTTGCATAGATAGACACTTAGCAATTGTTTTATGAAGACATGACTGTCTTGATTTGGCACATGGGCAGTGCCAGGAATTATTTTTAGAATCATATGCTGCAACTCTGGTGCCCAGTCTGCTGTGTTGTGATATCTTTGTCTCATATATTGAAAATTACTTTTTAGAAGGAGGCCCTCCAACATTCACCTCAACAGAAAGTGGAACACCTGCATCAGCAGCTGCTTTTTGGCAGTTTAAGCAACTTTGCTTCCTTGCGTCCCCAAATATCATCGCAGTATCCATTTCTGACAGAACCTCCTCCTTCAAAATGATGAATGCGGTGTCCATTCAAGGGCAGAAGAACAAAGACTTTAGATGCATGCACTCATAAGGAAGAATTCCACTCCTGACTGCAAATTCAGCATTTGTCTTGCGTTCATCCAGTCCACAGATTAGGTTTTGGCTTGCACTCCATGTTTTTTTCTGAATATGTATAGGAGAGCAAGGCTTAAAGAATGATTTATCAACAGCAAAGATGCCATTTTTGGCATCAATGCATTGGCATGACAGGTGCCGTTTAGCTGAAATTTCAGCTACCCTTTGCCTGTGTTTTCTGTTAATGTAAACCAGCAAGTTCCTTTTGTTTATTTGAATGCCACAGTGTGTGCATGTCACCCTGCCAGATGCTGTGTTTTTGCAACTTGTCATGTTTAATCAGAGCATCCCTTCTGATTAATGTTGACGTGCAGTAGCAGCAGTGAAAATGTGCTGCTTGTCTGCAGTCTAGACTGCACTTCATGATGGCAAAATCTAAAATGTGGAAAGAATAACTTTGATAAACTGTCTTTTATACAGTGCAGTGCCCCTGTAGAGGTTTTTACATCCCCTGGTCTAAAGAGAATTTCTATAGTTTTACTCGTTTATGAATTTAACAACGATGTCATTTATGAATTACATAAATTAAATTACCATATATGTAATTTGCCAATTTTTAGATTGTCATATACAACAGAACAAAAAAGAGCAATACACAAGAATGAAAAAAATAAAACAAACTATGCTAGCCCTGAGAATTAGCCACTGATTCATACAATTTACAATACATTTATAAGATTGTGTTTGTGTGTGCTAGTGACCTGCATGCAGTCCTTCAAAATGACCACGTGATGGAACTAGAGTTCTTTGTAGAATTAACTGATTTGTTCACTGTCACAATCTATTAGACTGATGTTCTATTATAATAATTCACACCTCGACAAACGTGAAATTTTGTAATCCTTTCATTCCAAAAAATCCTGATGATGGCGTTCTTTACAATGAAAATGCTTCTCAAAAAGCATAATATATTTTTCTACTTTTGCCATACCTTTTGCAATGCTAAATGCAACTGTATATATATATATATATATATATATATATATATATATATATATATATATATATATATATATATATATATATATATATATATATATATATATAAATAACAGTTTGTACACATATATACAGTCATTTTAAGGTTAGGGTTTTCTTTCCCTGTGGAGTGCTTGTCCCTTTAAGAGTGGGTTGTCAATAAAAGCATGTTCATCGAGCGCGATTGAGTAATGACGATCGAGCGCTGCTGCTATTGCACTTCAAGCGAAGCGTCAGAAGAGCCAGCCAGAAATGAACGAGAAGGAGACAGCGGCTTTAGAGCGAGGGATATGTGAAAATAAGAGTTTACTCACTTAAATACACTTTTAAAACACAGGAATCGCGTTGTACATCGCTGTACGCACAGAGGAGCAACTTCAACTGAAGTTTTGTTCAGTCATCAGACTCCTGGCGTTTGCGCGTGAACACCGACAGTCTGACAGGTAGGATTTATATGACATTGTGTGTAACACATGATCGCTTTACCTTGCATGCCACTGGACTTAAAACACTGTTTCACAATCGTGTGGTGCGAATTGTGCCTAATATATACGAATCCAGAGAACAAACGTTGCATTTGAACGTTTCCTCATATCTCAGTGCTCGCGCTAATCTCTAGATTTCACCTGCGCGTGAAGAAAAGTGTGTGGCGGGAAATCTGCTCTTAGTGGCTGAAAAAGTCGTTATCTGTTTAGTCAGACTTTATTTAGCATTATTTGATTTAGATATGGAAAAATAGGCATTCAACCTTCAAAAAAGGCTGCATTCGCTTTACTGTATTAACACTGGGTGCTTAGGATTTAACTGGGTCACACTGCTTGTGGATTTCAGGAGAGATTTCCCCCTTTTAACTGAAATGTCTGAGTGAGGAAGGATCAAATAAATTTAACTTAAGAGATAAACACAACATTGGTCAACAGATGACACGATTTAAGGACGTGTACATTAAATTCAATGGCCTTGCTGCTGTCACTCTCGATGGTTGAGATACTGAATACCTTTTCCTGCGTCAGCAAAGACTCATCACTGCCATTGTTATTTGCATTACAGCTTCTTTCTGTGAGCCAAGACTCTCTTGTGATCAATGCTGAATTACAGTATTGCAGGACGATTCAGATGCCAAATGTATATTTAAGCTGTTGCTCCTAACCTAAGATTGTAGTAGCATGTAAGTGTGAAGGGTTGCTTAATAAGAGGTATAAAAAGTGTCATTATTTGTATTATTGCAGCACACAATGACTCATCCAGGTCTGCTGGTAGAGGTGTGTGTGAGTGTTTTTTTTTTTTTTTTTTGTGGTAATGAATGGTTTGAGGCCTTTTCTGCAGTCAATTTCACACTCATATGTGTTTGTGGTTTTAGGGATCTGTTGGGTGCTGCCTTGCCTTCTGGTGTTCTGTGTGTTGGAGGTAAAAGGCTGTTGTTCAATAAGTGCTGCCTCTTGGCCCTGTATCTCAGTCTAGGTGTGATAACCATCCCTGCATGTAAAGGCAAGCCAGGCCACAAAAGCCGCTCAGTTCTTAATTTGCATGTGAAGAAAAGAGTAGATTGTAGACATGCATCCTGTCGCCCCAAGGAACATTTATATACCTACAGATCAAGGTACACAATGGACATGCAGAAGCCACATTGCCATAATTAAACTAAATTATAGTTAGAGCAAGAGTGACATTTAAATTTTACTGTATATAGGCAGTTTTTGGGTGTTTCTTCCACTTAGGGCAATTTCATATCTCAAGGGTTGATTTTAAAAAAAAAAAAAAAAATTATCTTTCTGTTTAAAAACTATATATATATATATATATATATATATATATATATATATAATTACGACTCCCACAGTTGTGTCCTTCTCCAGAAGACAACCAATGCAGTTGCGGATTAGGACTTTGCAAGCTGTCAGGAAAGTATAAACAAACATGTAACGATGTAGAATGGGTAATACATGTGTTAATATCTAAATATTTAAAGGGGCAATTATACAATTTTACAAATAGGCTCTTGCAGCATCTTTGCAGAGCCTATTTGCAGAGTATTAAACTTAATTTAATGACAATTCGGTTGCATGGATCTCATCTTTGGACATGCATAACATGGAACAACTTTTACTCTCAACACGCAGTGAAAGGATCTCGCTGCCGAATACTACACCATGATAGAAAGTTTCCCTTTGCTTCATTCTTGTTTTCTGCAGTGTCTAGTAGTGAAAGATGCCGGTATCATCTATATTGCCACGACAGTCTACTTTCGGTATAATAACTGCTGCATCTCTACGCGGCACTTCATGTCTACTCGCATGCGGGCCGTGGAAGAAAAAGGCAATACGCGTTTAGCAGAAAAGGGTATAAATGAAGCGTGTTCAATAGAGAAAAATATTAGAGGATTCAGTGCTTAAAGTTCACCGATATCTATGCCCCTGAGCATTTGCGACGTACACCGCTCCGATGTTTTGTCATGCTGCTCACTTAAAGTGTATAAATGGTGAGATGGGGCAACCATTTTCATGACTCCATCCAGGGTCTGGACCTGGACCGCTGTCCTTTAATTGTTGACTGCTGCTTTAAATCATTACACTAGGACATATCACGATTTTAATATGATTAATTCTGCTTTCATACATTAATTTTATCCCATTATGTCAAATTCGATCACATTACGCTTTTTACAGTTAAATCCGCTTTTAGGAATGGATTCAGCAATTTTGTTGTTGTTTTCAAAATTATAAGGTCCTAAACATATCATTATCCTTGTATGTGTTCAGGGTATGTGTAAAACACTACAGCTCCAAACGATGCACAAATGAGACATATGATACTCGTAAGCTTCTGGGGCTGTGTTTCGGAGCATGCATGAAAGTGAAACAGTTATCGGTCAATGGCGAACTTCTGAAGAGAGCGTGATGGGTTAGTTGAAAAGGGACATCGAAAGAGCTTGTGATTTATTTTCTATCGCCCATAGACACAGCCTAGAATAAAAAATGCACAACAATTTGCCACTTTACTTGCCGTATAATTTCTGTTTACTAGCTCCATTTATGCTGATTTTACCATTGCCAAACATCAGATATCACTGCATTATAATTATAAAGAGATCAAAATTCTAATTCAGCCTCACAATGACTAGATCATAATTTGAAAATAAAATCACATGAAAGATAAACCTTTAAAAGAGGATTGAGAAATTCACGACACAGGCTGATAACCAACACCATGCTTGTGTAGTTATCAGATCACTGAATCAGTTGAAGAATCAGAATTTGACAGACCTGGATTCCCTCCAATGGCTGTGTGCCAACTGTTAGTAGCGGCATCCCTTCAACACTGGGCATCAGTCTTAAAAATGTGGCCACGTGCCAGACATCTCTATGGCAAGCCCAGTCCAGACTGATGAGAGATCAAAGAAAACAGCCTGCCTATTAATAAGGTGCTGGAGATTGTTCTTCAGAAAGCCCTTTTTTATTTATTTTATTGTTAATTATTTTTTTTGCATGCAGATGTATAGTGCATCATTATACATTGAAGCATTTAGACCAGTCAATTTCACAGCAGTTAGGACTTTTAGCGCTTATTGATTCCTTGCTCCAAAATCCAGTACAGATCAATGCCATACTATATGTATTAGCCTGTTGTGAAACATGTGAGCATTTGGCTCTTTTGATTTGATTTGATTTTGATCATCAGCGATTTAATAATGAGGCGTTTGCCCATGATGTAATTGTGGTGTGGTAACATTTAGCAGTGCACACTCTTGGCTCTCAGCCCCCAATGTTTACTCATGGTGGTGCATTTTACGTCAGCCGTCTGCTTGAGTGTTACAGAATAGCGTCATTATGAGTGCTGCCATTAATTTTGTTCCCTTGTGGATGATGTATCCCTGCCAAGAACATTTCCATTCCTGCTCTAACTTGGTCTTTACTGTCACAACACAGCTCATAGATGTAACTGTGAGTGCCAAACACTGCCGCTGGGCATGACAGATGCTGTGCGGTACTGCACTTGAATTGGCAGGGCATATGAGATGAGGGAGTTTCTACCCAGCTTTTCCACCCCAGGACCTTTTCCTCCTGCATCTGAGCTTTGCAATAAATACCCAGTCTGTCCTAGAAACACTCTGAGTTTTAGGGTTGTGTTTGTTTGGTTTTCAGTAAAATGTTTCATTAAAATGTTGGTGGAAGTTTGGCGGTGATATATACTGGTATAGTTGTGTCATAATAATGTTACAAAATTTGGACTAATTTAACTTTGAGATTTGTATCTCTGGTTGGAAATGTTAATTACAGAAATAAAGCCAAAATAAAGTTTGTGAGGTGTAATTAGTTGACGCATGAACAAAACCTCTAATTGCAATCTGTGCAATGCAGATGTTTTTTTTGTTTTGTTTATTTGGTTGGAAGAAGAGCAATGCTTTTACTGTAATGAAGAGTTAAACATTTCCTGGCTACATCATTCAAAATTTCCTTTTATATATCTATCTATTGATTTCAAGTTGTCCTTGGTATTTATCACTAGCCAATACTATGCTGCCTTTAGAAACTGGTGCTTGTGTTGCATCACCTAATAGAGATGAATATCCGGTTGCACTATGCATTTCTCAAATTAATAAAGAGACGTAACACATTTGAGAGTGTTTTAGCGTGATAACTTGCTGTGCTTAACAGGGAATACAGTTAGCATGGTAAAACCCTCTGCAAGAAGTTTTCTCTCTTTAATGCTTTGGGTTTAGACCTTTTATGTGCTGCAGTATAGCAATCAAAGCACTGCATTAACAATACATTTTAAGGCGATCACTGTCAGACGTTAAATTCTCTGCTTTGAGTAATACTTCTCTCTCTCTCTCTCTCTCTCTCTCTCTCTCTCTCTCTCTCTCTCTCTCTCTCTCTCTCTCTCTCTCTCTCTCTCTCTATATATATATATATATATATATATATATATATATATATATATATATAAAATATCCTGTGGAGAGATTAAATAATTTTTCTGACACGGCTTAAATAAATAGTTGGAGTAAAAAAAGGTTTAACCTGTTGTCCATGGAAGGACTTAAGATGGTGCCGAGTATGGCTGCTGCATTGCGAGCTCTGACACAACACTGCAGTTTATTGTTTGTTTTGTTTACAGTGTGTTGTTTTTTTTTTTTTTTATCTTGGATGTTGTCTGCCTTATTGTATAAGACAGACAAATGCTTTTGGACATTGGTTCTGCAATTACACACCGAAAACCAGACTTCAAATTCCTCAATGCCGACCCACTGTTTACAAACACACCAGTGGAGCCCTTTGTCTGGGCTGCCCGGACGCGGAAACGCAGAAGGAAAAGGGGAAAAAGAGCCAGCATACTCCGAGTAAGACGTCATGCAAATCGACCCCCACTAGCCAGTATACTACTGGCAAATGTTCAGTCTCTGGACAACAAGCTCTGAGAGCGCGGATCTCTTTCCAGTGAGAGACGAGGGATTGCTGCATTATCTGCCTTACAGAAACCTGGATGTCTGCGGCGATTCTAGACTCTGAGCGAACAGAGCGAAAGACCTCTCAGGTAAAAGCAGAGGTGGTGGTGTGTTTTATGATCAACATCATGGTGTGATCAGAGGAACGTATATTTTATCAAGTCTTTCTGCTCACCTGATATGGAATATCTCATGCTTCTGTGTCGACCATTCTGGCTACCGAGGGAATTCACAGCGGTCGTTATCACACCTGTATACATCTCCCCACAAGCCGACACAGACCGGGCACATACGGAACTGTATGGGAGCATAAGTGAGCAGGAAACTGCGCACCCTGAGGCCCTGTTCATTGTTTCCGGGGACTTTAACAAAGACAATTTTAAAACAATCGCACCAAAATACCACCAACACATCAGCTTACAGGCAGAAACTGAAACGGGAAGCACCCACCCTCAGAATGATGCAGGACTAACAAGACCGTTTTGATCACGCAGACTGGGAGATGTTCCGGTCCGCCTCTAATGACGACATCAAGGTTTACACTGATAGCGTTACGTGTTTCATCAGGAAGTGTGTAGAAAACGTTGTTCTGACCAAAACAATACGGATCTACCCCAACCAGAAAGCATGGGTTAACGGCGATGTTCACGCGGCACTTAATGCGTGGACCTCAGGGAACATTGAGGAGCATAAACAAGCCAGTTATGCCCTCCGTAACTCTATCAGAGCAACCAAACGCAAGTACAGGCACAAAATTGAAGGACAGTTCAACACCACCGACTATAGAAGTATGTGGTAGGGAATTAACATCATCACTACAAAGGGAATAAAACTCTGCCGTGAACACAGCTGCCTCTCTCCTGGATGAGCTTAATAAATGATATGCTCGTTTCGAGGACAATAACACTGCCCTCGCAGAGAAAGCACTTGCGGCCGACGCTACAGATGATTGTTCACTCTCCATCCCTGTTGCGGATGTAACCTGATCCTTCCGACAGTTGAACATCGCAAAGCCGCGGATCCAGACAGCGTCATCAGAGTGTGCGTGAGCCATCTGGCTGGTGTTTTTACGGATATTTTCAACCTGTCCCTCTCCCTGTCTGTAGTCCCCACATGCTTCAAAACATCCATCTCGCTGTGCAGCTGGATCTTGGACTTCCTGTCAGGCAGACATCAGGTGGTTAGTATGGGCAACAACATCTCCTCATTACTGACCCTCAACACTGGAGCCCCGCAGGGCTGTGTTCTCAGCCCACTCCTGTATTCCCTATTCACACGTGACTGTGTGGCAACACATATCTCCAATGCCATCATTAAGTTTGCTGACGATATGACGGTGATAGGTCTGAACAATGATGAGGAGGTGCACACTCTGACACGCTGGTGTCAGGAGCACAACCTCTCCCTCAACGTCAGTAAAACCATGGAGCTTGTAGTGGACTTTGGGAAGAAAGACTGAGAACATAGTCCCATCACCATTAATGGAGCACCGGTGGAGAGAGTCAGCAGCTTCAAGTTCCTCGGTGTCCACATTACTGAGGAACTCACATGGTTTGTCCACACTGAGGCCATTGTGAAGAAGGCTCACCAGCCGGCTCACCTGAGACGGCTGAGGAGGTTTGGAATGAATCACCACATCCTCACACGGTTCTACACCAGCACTGTAGAGAGCATCCTGACTGGCTGAATCACTGCCTGGTACGGCAATAGCACTGCTCACAACCGCAAAGCCCTGCAAAGGGTGGTGCGAACTGCCAGACACATCATCGGAGGTGAGCTTCCCTCCCTCCAGGACATCTATAACATCCAGCCACCCGAGTCATGTTCTGCTCTCACTGCTAACATCAGGCAGGTGATATCGCAGCATCAGGACCCGCACCAGCCGACTACATGACAGCTTCTTCCCCCAAGCAATCAGACTTTTGAACACTTGATCTCTCACGATCAATAATCAGCACTACACTTTATTAATCTTATATCTCACACTGGACTGTCAAATATATTTTCCACAATACAACTACTGTATATACACTCACCTAAAGGATTATTAGGAACACCATACTAATACTGTGTTTGACCCCCTTTCGCCTTCAGAACTGCCTTAATTCTATGTGGCATTGATTCAACAAGGTGCTGAAAGCATTCTTTAGAAATGTTGGCCCATATTGATAGGATAGCATCTTGCAGTTGATGGAGATTTGTGGGATGCACATCCAGGGCACGAAGCTCACGTTCCACCACATTCCAAAGATGCTCTATTGGGTTGAGATCTGGTGACTGTGGGGGCCATTTTAGTACAGTGAACTCATTGTCATGTTCAAGAAACCAATTTGAAATGATTCGAGCTTTGTGACATGGTGCATTATCCTGCTGGAAGTAGCCATCAGAGGATGGGTACATGGTGGCCATAAAGGGATGGACATGGTCAGAAACAATGCTCAGGTAGGCCGTGGCATTTAAACGATGCCCAATTGGCACTAAGGGGCCTAAAGTGTGCCAAGAAAACATCCCCCACACCATTACACCATCACCACCAGCCTGCACAGTGGTAACAAGGCATGATGGATCCATGTTCTCATTCTGTTTACGCCAAATTCTGACTCTACCATCTGAATGTCTCAACAGAAATCGAGACTCATCAGACCAGGCAACATTTTTCCAGTCTTCAACTGTCCAATTTTGGTGAGCTCTTGCAAATTGTAGCCTCTTTTTCCTATTTGTAGTGGAGATGAGTGGTACCCGGTGGGGTCTTCTGCTGTTGTAGCCCATCCGCCTCAAGGTTGTGCGTGTTGTGGCTTCACAAATGCTTTGCTGCATACCTCGGTTGTAACGAGTGGTTATTTCAGTCAAAGTTGCTCTTCTATCAGCTTGAATGAGTCGTCCCATTCTCCTCTGACCTCTAGCATCAACAAGGCATTTTTGCCCACAGGACTGCCGCATACTGGATGTTTTTCCCTTTTCACACCATTCTTTGTAAACCCTAGAAATGGTTGTGCGTGAAAATCCCAGTAACTGAGCAGATTGTGAAATACTCAGTCCGGCCCGTCTGGCACCAACAACCGTGCCACGCTCAAAATTGCTTAAATCACCTTTCTTTCCCATTCTGACATTCAGTTTGGAGTTCAGGAGATTGTCTTGACCAGGACCACACCCCTAAATGCATTGAAGCAACTGCCATGTGATTGGTTGATTAGATAATTGCATTAATGAGAAATTGAACAGGTGTTCCTAATAATCCTTTAGGTGAGTGTATATATTTTTATATACTCTATTTTTTATTGTATGTGTATTCTATATTGTGTGTATTGTTTACTGTACATTTGTTATGTAAATTGTGTTGTGTAAATATGTTGTTTATTGTAATTAGTATATGTCTCGTCACTGTCATGACTGCAATGTTGCTCGGAACTGTACACACGACTTTCACCTACTGTTGCACTCGTGTACACAGCAGTGTGACAAAGTGATTTGATTTGATTTTGATAAAAGATTTTGAGTTTTCCACTCATAAAAGAGCAATACACAGCAGGAGTTGAACGTCCTTTTTAGGACGCGTCTTTTTCAAGATGTCCTTCCGCCCCTGTATAGTTCCTGGATACGGTCGATTTCTCTCCAAGACTGACGGCCACAGACACTACCTCGTGTGCCTGGGCAGCGATCACACTTAGGTTCGTGGATGGTTCATGCACATACCGTGTGACAATCACCCCCTCCTGCCATCAGACTTTCAACCCTTGGATAGACCTCTGCTTCCTGCGGACCAGAGTCCCCTTGCTGCAGGTGTCCAGATGTGTCGTGGTCACCACAGACGTCTCTCAACAGGGTTTGGGCACCGTATGCAACGGGCATGCTGCCGCTGGCTCCTGATCAGGACCCCGGCTGTGTTGGCACATCAACTGCCAGGAGTTGCTGGCTGTATTTCTTGCCCTGCGGAGGTTTCTCCCACTAATTCGGGGCAAGTACGTCTTGATCACCTTGATGACTCCTTACTGGCCCACACAGACCTGGTTCTCGGATCTTATGCTCCTCGTGACAACACCTCCCTGGAAAATTCCCCTGAGGAAGGACCTTCTTTCTCAGGGACGGGGCACCCTCTAGCACCTGCGTCCAGACCTCTGGAACCTCCACGTCTGGCCCCTGGATGGGATGCGGAAGATCTAGTGGACCTACCACCTTCAGTCGTAGACACGACGAACCAAGACAGAGCTCCCTCCACCATGCAACATTACGCTCTAAAGAGGCGCTTGTTCGCTAATTGGTGTTCTTCCCAAGCCGAAGACCCACAGAGATGCGCAGTTCGGTCAGTGCTTTCATTCCTACAGGAGAGGCTGGAGGGGAGGTTGTCCCCCTCCACCTTGAAGGTGTATGTAGCTGCTATAGCAGCCCACCACGACACAGTGGATGGCAAGTCCCTGGGTAATCATGACTTGATTGTCAGGTTCCCAAAAGCTTTCGGTGTGAACAGCCTTTTACAGTAGGTTGAGGTCTTTGGCTGTTGCATCTTGTTATCTTATAAGCATTTCTCAGATTAAGCAATGAGGTTTTTTAAATTCTTTGTCAGGAAAGGATTTCAACTTGGAAATGTGTGTCTCAAGATCCTCTCATTCTGTTCTATTCTATGCTGTTATGTTTCGTCTGATTGAACAGCCCCTGGCCTGGGCTGATATTCTGAGCCACTTCACCACCGAGTTCAGCCAAATACCTCTGCCATCTGGGAATATTGCTACCCTACATACACTGTAATGAATAAAAAACAGTGTGGTTATTACGAAGCTTGAGTCTGGGGTAGTATACTGTGGCATCAGTGCAAGTGGAACACCATTTGAACTGTCTATTGAAGTGTTAATTTTACCCCCGTCATTTTACTTTTGAATCAACATTTGAGAATATGGACTGACTAAAATGTTTTATTTATTTTATGCACATTACTTTAAAATGGAATGCTAGTAGAACAAGTGATACTGCTCTATGATGTCCTGTCTGTGGAGCCTAAACATCGGGTAGATGAGAAGAATGTTTAGCGCTTTTGAAGCACTGATCACAAGATGAATGTCATTGAATTTCCATATGATGATGAAAATTATATGCCATTTTAGTCAGAGTAAACATTTTTTTAAAATTAATGAATACAGGGCTCAACAGTAAGGACTGGCCGATGGCCCGGGGGCCAATGTGAGAGTGAATCGGGCCAGTTGCTGGAACTGTCCCTTGCCCTATCGGGCCAGTGCTGCATTCATAATGTTAGTGCAAGCAGACAACAAGTGAGAGAGCACAAACATTTCACTGAGCGGACCCAGCCTGAACGAGCACGCAGAGAATAGCTAGTGTATTATATATATTGAGAACGCAAAGGCACAGTCGCGTGAGCAGACGAGCAAGAGCAAGAGAAAGAGCACTGAGTGCGTTCTCCTAGAACTGCTCACTAGGTTCCAAGGTTCTTGGCATAATCAATTGGTTGTAAATTAGGGGGGGGGGGGGGGGTTGTGCGTATTAGGCAATTGAATTATCTATTAACACATTCTATGTTCACAGTGCAGGAATGATGTTTTTAAAGTGTTGATGAAAATTAGTAATCCACACATTGGAACAGCGTAGACACTGTTTAGCATGCATGCGCACCTGTAAAGGGACAGAACACATTTACATTTCTGCATTTGGCAGATGCCAGAGTTTCCGCTAGAAAAAAATGGTGCCGGTCAGAGGTTTCGTTTTACGGACATTTTGATGATATGCCGGTCAAATATCGCCTCTTAATTAGTCAAGTTGAGGAAAACTGGAGGCAGGCTATGTAACTTAAATGACATAATCAGGCCGTATAGAATGTAACATGTTTATTAGCCTAACTTTCAAATAGACGGAAAAAAAACATGAACGCCCGATTGGCGTTTCACATTCATTGTTTAACAAACCAATCCCCCACATAAAATATCTGAATAGTAGCCTATTGTTTTTACTCAAGCGAACTTAATTATACACTCTCAGTATGTCTCATTTAGCTGGTAACATTTAAATTGGCCACCGTGAAATGACTCCTTGTCAAATGAACTGGAACAAACAAATGACTAGGCCTATAACATTGTCTCGCGTCATTTTAGGCTACTTTTTACGCTGTTTTGCAGTGCTGAATTGTGCAGGTGCCGACTTAAAATCAAAACTTCCCAGTGTCTCTCCACAACTTGCAATGCGCATAAGCCGCGTAACCTTGTTCTCCGCAAGGCGACTTCACTGCTTCGTCTTGATCCGATTCTGCAGCGAGAACCCCCTCTCTGCAGGAACACTCGAGACCAGGATTACACAGGCTATCTTGGCGAGCTTGGTTCACTCTGGATACATTTTAGGCTTATTCTCAAATTCATATTGTGTTAGGGGGGTGGGATTATTAGGCAATTTTAATCGGACAATTTGACCGGAGAGATTTAATTTAGTCAGACATTTCATTTTTTTCCCGGCCAATGTCCGGTAATTACCGGACAACGGAAACCCTGGCAGACGCTTTTATCCAAAGCGACTTACAGTGCACTTCTTACAGGGACAATCCCCCCAGAGCAACCTGGAGTTAAGTGCCTTGCTCAAGGGCACAATGGTGGCCATGGGGTTCAAACCAGCGACCTTCTGATTAGCAGCCCTGTGCTCTAGCCACTACACCACCACCACAAGTATTGTTTCCACAGTATAATTATTAAAACATAATTATACCGTTAAACAGTATCCAAAATGTAAGTATACATATAACTAGGTTTTGATTCAAAACGTAAACATTAATTCAACATGCTAATGATGTTTAATATTTTGAAAAATGCAAAATCACATTGGCTATAATTATTATCAGAGCTGTTTAGCTGCAGGTGAAGATGACTATTTTAAACTACTTCATATCATCCTCAAAACACACCTGTTACATTTCTAATTTCTAGGCTGTACATAAAAAAGCAGGGTTCTTTCTGTGCTTTGTGTATCAGTCAGTGTTGGTCTTGGTTTGTTTGTCTAATTTCTTGTTTATTTACACATTCTTAATTCACAAATTAGGCCAAATATTTACCTACTGTATATTACATGTCTTTTGATTTACTGAACTGATTTAGTAGCATGGTCTCCTCTCAGGTATTCATATGTTTATGACAAGCAGCCAACAATGGCATCTTCAACTCTGTGACTAAATCTTTGATCCTGCTTGTGAAAACGCTACACCGAATGACTACAGAACACTTCGAGATATATATATATATATATATATATATAACAAAACAAATATGTAAAAAAATAACACTGGTCATAAACTTAGAAAAAACGTATTAAAGCTGAGTGGATGCGATTGTCTGACATATGTCATGTGTTTGGAATGTATTCATTCAGGTGTAGCTTCCTGCAACATAGACACATTGTTTCTTATACTGGCCACCTGAATAACTTAAATGTGAGTCACTTTATAACAGCAATTTAGGTCTTATTTCACTTGTTAGTGGGTGGTAGACACTGGACAGACCATGGAAAACAATGACATGTTTGCATTGCAATCCTCCTGCTCCGCCTTGTGCAGAATCTGTCATCCAATATTACTTGTTGTTGGGAAATGACCCAATTATGCCCACCCAAATTTAAGTTTTACATGTTTTCTTATATAAATGTTAACAGCCTTCCAATAAATAAATGAATGAATGAAATGAAGATTATTCTGTCATCTAAACACTCATGTCATGTTTTGTGATGAACTGACAAAGTTAAGTTACTTTATTTATCTGAAAATTTGAAAAGTTTGGAATGGGGCATATAAGGAACTTGTGTACCGTTTAAGCTCACTATGCTTTTAAAAATGTAAATGATTCACATTTTACTAAATAAACACCTCCATTTTGATTATTTTTGTTGATTTTGAAGTCAAACATTATAACCAGTAAATTAAATCTTTAATTTCTGAATGGGACAGTCCTTATAATTTTGTTCTCTGTCTTTTTATTTTTCTCCCTGCAATGAAAACAGATTCAGTATGTAGCGTTTACAAGGAGTTCAGTTTAACGTGAGGTCCAATGGGTTATTTGCTCAGTGGGCTTATTAGGAACAACATGGGTCAGTAGAAAATAAACCTGAATAATTTAAAGTAGAGTCAAGTTAAACACTATTCATGAATAAAAACACAATATTTTACAACATAGAGCATGTTTGTTAATGTTGCTTAAAAAATACAATAATTATTCTGCTTTTAATCTTTGAGGAAACTGAAGGCACTCTTTCTTATAAGCCCACATGCAAGCAAAATTATATTTTTGGATTATAATTACAGACAGAGAACTTAATCTTGTTTGGGCTCAAACTTCTTAAATATTTTAATTTAATGTGTTTATCAGATTTTTTATTAATTTATGTTCATTTGCTGCATCTATCTTTGTGAGCATCACTCAGTGTCCAGCACTAGCTCCAGAATCTCACAAAATCCATCTTTTCAAATACAAAGTATTGCTGTTAAATACAAAGAAAATAAATAATATCAAGTATCATTTGGTTTATTAGACTCTTAATAATAATTTTTTTAATCATTCCTCATCTGGTTTGTTCATCTGATTCCAGATGTCAAAAACTGTGAAGTTTTGGAGCAACTTCCAAAATGACCGCTGAACAGGGGTAGCATGTACATGTTCCCAAATAATTCAAGAATTAAACATTTGATTGGCTCCAAATAAAAAGGTAAATGATACCAACAAATGTTTGTTGATACCAACAAATGTTGAAAATGCTTTTGTCTAACTTAGACCTACATTTGCATGATATAGTCACCTTCAGAAAAGGCTGAATCTTCAAAACACTCTTCCTATTAAAAATGTATGCTTAAGGTGATTTATTGGTCTTGATGTAGGGCTAAAATTGTTTTCATTACCAGAGGAGCTGAGGACATGACCTTTTATCTTTTTATGAACTTAATAGTTTGTGACAGGGCGGAGGATGGGGCCGGGTCGTGATTATACACACCCGGTCCCTTAGAATTGAGCCTCGGAGAGGGATAAAGGCCGATTGCGGACAGTGGTGCGGGAGAGAGAGATAGTTTACGGACCTGTCCGTCGTGTGTGTTTGTATCTTTTGTTTAAGTTTCTCATTAAACTATTATTTTCATTGCCAAGTCGGTACTCGCCGCCTAAATCCCGTTACACTGGTGCCGAAATCCGGGAAGGAGGAGGGATATGCCGTAATAGAGATCTTGCCACTACCGTCCACCCCATTGGAGCAGCAAGGAGCCCGGCTGCCTGTAAGCGGAGGAACGGATGCTGACCGCGAGGGGGAGAAGAGGCTCCTAACTGACAACCTGGAGTGGTCAGGGCCGCTGCCAGGGGTGGAGGAGTCCCCTACCAGCTGCTGAAACACGGCGGGGTCTGGGGGCCCGAACGCAAGCGGGGAGGTGCTCGCTGCCGACAACCTGGAGCTGGAGAACTGCTGCCAGGGGCGGGGGAGACCCCTTCTGTTCCCCGAGAACACGGCGAGGCGTTCCGTCCACCAGGGGCTGGAGGACTGCCTCTGATCCACCCGGGGAGGTGTGGCTGTCGTCCGTTGGAGGGTGGAGTGGCCGGGGACCAAGCTATGGCATATCGGAGAACTGGCGAGTACGTTTTTTTTTTTTTTTTTTTTCTTTCTCCCCATCTCTCTTACTGCCTCTCTGCGTTGGCCTTTTCCCTCTCGTTTAAATTTGAGTGTTTTTTTTGGGGGTACTACACTGTTACAGGAAGTACCCCCCCTAGTTTAATTATTTCTGTTTCCCTCCCCTTGTCCCCTCCCACAACCAGGTAGATGGGGATGATCTGCTGGCAGACGGGGCTTAGGGCATGCCCTCCCCCAGGGGAAGGGGGGGGGGGTGTACGTCATGCCGGGGGGGGCCCCCCAGCCTGAGAGAACGAGGGAGGAATGTGGCAGGGCGGAGGGCGGGGCCGGGTCGTGATTATACACACACCCAGTCCCTTATCGGGCTAATTGAGTCTCAGAGAATAAAGGCAGATTGTGGACGGTGGTGCTGGAGAGAGAGATCGTTTACAGACATGTCCATCATGTGTGTGTTTGTGTCTTTTATTTAAGTTTAAGTTTCTCATTAAACTATTATTTACATTGCCAAGCCGGTTCTCGCCTCCTCCTTACCATTGAACTGCGTTACATAGTTGTATGATTTATAGTGGAGTTCTTACATTATTTCTAGGTTCCATTTAAGTTATCTTCTCCTTTAGAGATGATGTAATGCAGCTGATGACAAACAATGAAAAGAATTACTCTGGTGTGTAATGTTTGGATAAAAAGTTGATTTAATTTTCTGCTTTCCCACACAGTCTCGGAGCAGTTAGGTCTGTGCTTCACTCCCTATTGTTCTTTGTACAGTTACAGAACTCTGCATTCACTCTTTGTTTACTCAAGAGCCTGAAATTCATTTTTCAGGTACATGAGAGCTGACAACCAACTCCCTGTGGTTCTGTTTCACATCCTTATTTGGGTGCACGACCTATCAATAATTTCAAGTGACATACGGTGATGTTTTTTCAAACTTATCAGTCAAGCTGTTGTTCAGGCTAATTTCCTTATATGATTCATATAGTTCAGGCTTCCCAATTGTGACAATGTGCTGTAATCTTTTAGTTTTCTACTTGGTCGCAAAATGTTACTTTAGTGAATGGTCAGGTTAGGGGTGGGTGGTTAAATTTATATAGGCCTACAGGAAATATGTCAGTAGGTATGTATTTTTTTAATGTTGTCTTTATTGCAGTCTATTGTATTTATCGTGATTATACAAAATGCAGCATCATGGTAGGAATTCCACTTCCCAATTATGGCTGAGCAATATGGCTAATTATATTACTATATTTTTCAGCCAATTGATAATTGTGTATTCCTATTTGCTCTGAAATGGCTTAAGTTATTTGTTTTTGTTTTCAGAGGAACTGTCATTTCAACTAAACAGCCATTGTAGTCAAGTGAATTCAAGTAAAAATCTAGTTAAAAATAGAGGTCCCTATGAAATCCTTTTAATTTTTGTCCAAATTCCATTTTATTTATTTATATTTTTATTTGTCACGTTTTTAAGTTAAATACAATTTAATAATCAAAATTATCTAATCAAATGAATACATATAATTGTAATGAAATGATACAAAACAATTACTTTTCTGAATATATCGCATTATTTTTTTTTTCAAATATCAAATGAAGTGCTTCTAAACAGATCTTCACAGCACAAACCAAATCACAACATTTTGTTTTTGTCAAATACAGTGCTGCACGGGGGGCCTGGGTATCTCAGTGGTAAAGATGCTGACTTCCAGCACTGGAGTCACAAGTTCGAATCCAGGGCGTGCTGAGTGACTCCAGCCGGGTCTCTTAACAACCAAATTGACTCGGTTGCTAGGAAGTTGACTTCTCAGACACGGAGGCAACTGAGATTTGTCCTCTGCCATGAGTCACCATGCCACCACGAGGACTTGGAGTGCATTGGAATTGGGCATTCCAAATGAAAAAGATAAATAAATATATATAAATACAGTGCTGCACAGCAGAGCATCACAGTATTAATGAAAGCATTGATGAAATCTTTTATTCATTTCAACAACACTCTTGCTTGTGTGATATTGCTTAAATATAATGTTGTTGTTGTTGTTGTTGTTGTTTATTATTATTATTATTATTATTATTATTATTATTATTTATTAGTAGTAGGCTTCTATAGTGTTGTCAAAAGTACTGATACTTCGGTACCTATTCGGTACTAAAATAAAGATGTAACAATACCACTGATTCTACAGTACCGATTTAATTCAGTAACCGCACACTATATTTCTGACACCTACCTACTCACTTATTTGAGCATGTGCTCTGTTTCTCCTTTTACACTGAAATGGTAATCAAACTAATCAAATTAAAATCGTGATATGTCCTAGTGTGATTGTTAAACCGTGAAATGCGATCTTCGTTCGTATGAGCTGCGTGAACTTTAAATGAATATGTGAAACAGGCCGCTCCTACACTGGAAACTCCACAGACTATGAGAAACATTCACTTTGTATGTTTAGGAGTAATTAATGAAGCAAAAAAAACACCGGCCAGAAACGGTACATTGCAAGAGTTGTTTTCACACTTTATTGAAAAAAAGGCAATTGCAGTATATTCAGACCAGACCCATCCCCTCCATTCCTGCTTTGAGGCCCTTCCTTCGGGGCACAGGCTGCATATACCGCTGGCTAAAAAGAACATGTATAAAAGATCATTTGTTCCATTAGCGGTAACTGTTTTAAACCAAATTCTTAATTGAGGTACTATATATTTATATGGGTAGGTGTGTGTATGGTATGTGTATGCATATGCGTGTGTGTGTGTGTGTGTGTGTGTGTGTGTGACGTCTATGACGTCTCCTGGCCACACTCATCTGGCAGAGCCAGGAGACTGAATCCTCACACTCGGGGCTCCTCCAGAAACAACAAAAAGCCGCTACGGATGGCCACGTGGAATGTTTGAACACTCACAGCGGAGGAGAGGCTGCAACTCCTCTGTCGGGAGCTGGACCGTTATCACTTGGATGTCTGTGGTGTTCAGGAGTTCCGGCGGATCAGCTCTGGCTCTTGCCACTATGAGGGGTGGACTGTCCTCTACTTGGGGAAGGAGACTGCCAAACAACAGGGAGTGGCTCTTCTTCTGAACAAAAGAATGAAGGGAGTGTGGGGAGCTTGGCGGTGAGGTGTGGGAAGCTGTGAGCCCTAGGTTACTTTGGGTTCGCCTTCCCATCAACCAGAGGCGAGGAGTGGTGGTCGTGGTTACTTATGCCCTCACCGAAGATGAACATCCGTGGAGGGATGCGGGAAAGGCCGATGAATCAGATGCCTTCTATGACCTCCTGTCACAGGTGCTGGCTAAAGTGGCCCCTCGGGATAGAATCATCATGTTGGGTGAATTCAATGCCCGAGTTGGTCAGGATGCTAGCACCTGGTCAGGAGTGATTGGAAGACATGGGCCAGATCAGCTCAATAACAATGGTAGGACGCTGCTAGATTTTTGTGCAGCCCATGGGCTTGTAATTACTAACTCACTGTTCCCTCATCGACGCATCCACACAACATCATGGATGCAGGCCGGGTCCAAGCAAGAACATCTGCTGGACTACATAGTGATGGAACAGTGGATGCAGGTCCATGTCCTTGACACCAGGACCTACCGTGAATTTCAGCATCGCTTGCAGCTGGGGTTGGCATCATCCCCCACTCCTCCGGATGTCGAGGGGAAATGGGCGAGGTTTAGGACTGTGGCTCATGTAACTGCAATGGCAGTTTTGGGCACACGGTCCAGACCTCCTTAGGGACCCTGGCTGATGGAGGAGGTGTTCAGGCTGGCTGAGAAAAAGTGACAGGCCCACTCTCATTGTCTACAGCATCCTACGTCAGAGAATGAGGAGGCTTACCGCAGCCTTCGCTCGGAGGTTCAGAGAGCCGTGAGGCGCTGCAAGGATGGTTGGTGGTCGTGGTTTGCTGAGGAGATGGAGTCTACCTCAATGGCCCACGATCACAAACCACTCTTTAATTCTATCAAAAAAGTTACTTGCAGCACCACATCTATTACCATCATTAGGGGAAAAAATGGTGATCCAATCTCCGACCCCCAGGAACAGGTTTGCAGATTTTCTGAGCATTTCTGTGAGGTCCTGGGGGAGGGGAAGTCCCTCACCCTGGAAAACATTGTGGGACAAAGTGGGGATGACCCTGCGGGGGCTGCGATGCCTCAAATATTGGAGGAGGTCACTCCCTGTGGGTTGCTGGCTGAGGTGCCATCTTTGGAGGAAGTACTGAAGGCGATCCGGAGCCTGAGAAAGGCACCGGGTAGAGATGATCTCCCAAGCAAAATGCAGAGGGAGGGTGGCGTTTGTGCAAAGGCTGCCCTACATGATATCATAACAACAGTCTGGACCACTGGGTGGGTTACGCAGGATTGGAAGGATGCCCTTGTGGTCCCTCTCTTTAAAAAGGGGGACCGCACGGATTGTAACAACTATAGGGGCATCTTGCTCCTCGGTGTGCCGGGAAAGGTCCTGGCAAGGATTATTCAACATCGCCTTGCCAGGCATGCTGAGGAGAGGCTTGTGGAGCCCCGGTGTAGTTTCAGGAAAGGGCAGTCTTGCACAGATGCCATATTCTCTGTCTGTCTGCTACAGCAGAGGTGTAGGAAATTCCAGCAAGACCTACATCTCTGCTTTATTGACCTGGTCAAGGCCTATGATACCATCAGTAGGCCTGGGCTCTGGGTTGACCTTCATGATGGCGAGCGGGCCCGGGTAAAACTACGTGGCCGGGAGTCGGAGCCATTCTCTGTTCACCTTGGAGTGCGACAGGGATGTCCTCTGGCTCCCACATTATTTATTATCTATTTCGACCACGTGGTTCGTGAAGCCTTCGATGTCTGTATCAGAGGAATTTCCATCTGGTCAATCACTATTGGTCAATCACATTATGTATGCTGATGATTTGGTGCTCACTCAAAGGAGGAGTTGGAGGCGCTGCTGATGAACCTGGAGCTTGCCACTAAGAGATGGGGCCTTACCATCAGCCAAACCAAAACTAATCACCTGCCTGGGTATTATGTACCGTCGGACACTCCACCCCCACAGCTTCCAATTGGTGATGGGGCAGTTGTGGAGAGAGTGGAGTGTTTTCCATAACTGGGCAGTATGCTTATGACCAGCTCTGGTTTGACAGCAGAGGTCTCACTCCGAATCAGTCGAGCAGCATTCTCTTTTCATCGGTTGCGTAATGCTGTGTGGAAGCTACCTAGTTTGTTTCTCCGCACGAAGCTTCAGGTATTCTCGGCCACTGTCATTCCCTCCCTTCTCTATGCTTGCAAAACGTAGACCCCTCTAATGGAACATCTTCGCCAGTTAGAAACATTTAGGCTGGTCTGCCTTAGATCCATCCTGGGTTTAACCAGGCTGGATTGTGTGAGGAGCTCACAAATCTTTGAAAGATGTGGACAAAGTCCCATTGGTGAGCTCCTCCGGCAGGCAAGGTTGCGTCGGCTGGGTCATGTAGCCCGCATGCCCGGCCACCGCATGCCTAAACAGCTTTTGTTCGGCCGGATAGAGGGGTCTAAGTGGGCTGGAGAAGAGATTGAGTGATGTGGTACAGGAGGATGTGGAGCTGAGTGGACTTGTCGATGACTGTACCAGCGGTGTCAAGATCGGCCTCTTTGGAGGAGGCTTGTGAAGGACGTTACTGGCCAGTTGGAGGCAGTCGCCTTCCAACAACGGAGGGCAGAGGAGCGACGCTCACATCAACGAGCAGAGCGCCGGGTGGCTAAAGCACAGCAAGTTGGCACAGTAGGGGGCACAGGTGGTGCATCATTCAGTCATCCCAGTCAGTCAACCCGTGTCACCTGTTGGATCTGTCCCGTGACCTCCTGCCAGCGGGCGTTCAACACTTCACGTGGCCTTAACATGCACATAGCTTGGTGTGTGTGTGTGTGTGTGTGTGTGTGTGTGTGTGTGTGTGTGTGTGTACATACATACATACATAAATACATACATACACAGAGTGTGATAACACTGTATTCAGCACAAACTGGGCTACAATAATATGTGAGCAACATGTGTGTACATGTTTATATTTTTGAGAAAATAAAGTTTATGCATGGTTTTTGAAAACCATATAACACATAATAAAATTTGTCCACAAGGCTTTTGAGAACTGGATCTTGTAGCCTAGAGTTTTTGCTACAAAATGATGTGAAAACCATCCTGATCACTCATTCATACAAAACTATTTAGTCATTTAACTTTTGTAAGACACTTTTAGAAAGGTAATATGCGAGGAGGCGTGAACTATAATGAATATTGATTGTAATTCACACCTGAGGAGACAAAAACCCCACCCCTGGGCCTATCAATGAGGAATGTGACAGAAAGAGAATGAATGTGAGGAGACTTAATGTTCAAAATCAAGTTTTAAGTTAAAAGAAGTAATCTATATATATTTTCTTTACTTAAAGACTTTACTTAATTTTAGACCTACACTACCATTTAAAAGAAGTCTCTTCTGCTCAACAAGCCTGCATTTATTTGATCCAAAATACAGCAAAAAAGGTGATATTGTGAACTCTTTTTACAATTTAAAAGAAGAGTTTTCTATTTCAATATATTGTAAAATGCAATTTGTGATCAAAGCTGAATTTTCAGCATCGTTACTGCAGTCTAGTAAAATATGTACATGTTTATATAAAATAGCATGTCAACTAATATGCAAGTAAAACTAAATGACTTACTCATTCGAAAATGTATCCTTGGCTGGATCAAGTCTCTCTTCAAAATATAAACATACATCGGACTCCTGCTCTTCTTCTGAGGA
This sequence comes from Moxostoma hubbsi, assembly GCA_032164185.1. NCBI lineage: Eukaryota > Metazoa > Chordata > Actinopteri > Cypriniformes > Catostomidae > Moxostoma > Moxostoma hubbsi. Next base: position 16,353,979 of record JAVLUX010000009.1, on the reverse strand, counting down.
AAACTGTTCGTCACTATCCAGGAGTTTTCTCACTTGTGTATCGTGCATTTTGCAAATGCACAGAATAGTGAATGAACTTGTTGTTTTTAAGGCACAATCGGGGGCTTTCACCATTTGCAAAGTACATCGCTTTGTTTCATACAGATTACATTGCAGTAGAATATTTGTTTTAAATTTGAATTGTTTTATTTAAAAGTAGACACTTTAAGCTTCCGTTAGACATATATTTCATGTTTGTGACATATATTCAAGGAGTTTGTTCATTTTTGTGACGTGTTTCAGATATATGCTCGCAAACCCAGAAACTGCTTATAGCTCACCCTTTTTATTTTCTTTATTTTACAAAAGCACAAGGTTTTGTTGTTATTGTGAGTGCACACAAATACAAGTAGACCCTTTATTGTCTCTTATCTGTATGCTCCAAAATTACAGATTAATTTATGTTGTTTCCGCTGTAATGACGAAAAAATCCAGCTGGACACGCCAGTGCATCCGTCGACCCCAGAGGTAAAGGACAACAAAGTCAAGCTATTGGAGTGGCCATCACAAAGCCATGACCTCAATCTGATAGAAAATTTCTGGGCAGAACTGAAAAAGAGTGTGCAAACAAAGAGGCCTACAAACCTGACTCAGTTACACCAGTTCTGTCTGGAGGAATGGGCCAAAATTTCATTAACTTATTGTGAGAAGCTTGTGGAAGGCTACCCAAAATGTTTGACCCAAGTTAAACAATTTAAAGGCAATGCTAACAAATTCTAACAAGTGTATGTAAACTTCTGACCCACTGAGAATGTGATGAAAGAAATCATTATCTCTGCCATTATTTCACATTCTTAAAATAAAGTAGTGATCCTAACTGACCTAAGATAAGGACTGTTTTCTATAATGAAATTTCAGGAATTGTGAAAAACTGAGTTTAAAGGTGTTTGTAAACTTTTTACTTCAACTGTATGTCCTTGTGAGATGATAAAACTAGGGCTGCTACAACTAATAGATTAAATTGATTATTATCAAATAATAAAAATAATTGACAATGAATTGTATTATGAATTTGTTGGATATTTGCGGCAGGCACAGATAAGATCCGTCAGTGATGTCACTTTGCAGCCCAGTGGAAAATGTGTTGCATGACGAAATTTGTTTGAAAAAAGACGGAGACAAGTTGAAGTGGGAAAAAAAACATGGAAGTTTCCAGCGCACAAGAGCACTTTATAAACACTTCAAAGATCATAATAAGCATAGAGTTTATAGTGGAGCGGTTGCTGCATCAGGTGCGCTGAAAGAGGTCTTTCATGTGCTTAAGACTTGCTTCTTTCCAGCGCATAACTTACATTTTACTGCTATTTTCTATGTTTTGTAATGTATACATTTTCTAAATTCAAAATCAGGCACGTATTTTCATTTCACAAAACCGTTAGTCTTTACCACAAGCACGTGCATGTACGTCAATCAAATCGATCGTAATGGAGACATGGAGTGCACTCACTTTGATTAAACTGTCCAACATCACACCATGAATTCAGTTTCAATGTAATAAATTATACAGCTTTATTGGATGTCACAATGTCATTAATGGAGGTCCAAATGTGCTAGCTTTTAAAGTGTTTTAGATGGTTACTTCTCATCATGTAAGCGCATGTAATACAATGATTTTAGGATGTCTAGACAAAAAATCTAGGATGAGGCTGTTCACCGCAAGAGTGAATCTGATGATTGTACTATATAAACTGTATGATGAATATAATGTTTAATAATGCTAAGTCCTGATATTTGATAGTCCTGATAATGCCAAATGTAATGTCTAATTTCACCAGTAAATTTATATTATGGAAAACATTGTTTTACTGGATAAGCATACATTGCCATTAGAAGTGTTTTTCAAAAAGAATAGTTTATAAACATGTAATGAGTGACTATACTTTTTTTAAAAACTACTTAAAATTACACTATTCAATACTCTTAAATGCATTCAGTAACAATTATGTATGGTTCAGCTCAGAAGAATCATTAATATTTTTATTCTGGTGTCACAATTGCCCCTCTCCTGCGTGGGCTAATTTTTTTTGTCCCACTCCATCCCTGATGGATCATTTTATTTTTTAATGAATAGTACATTTTGTTAAGCTTTACAAGCAAAGGAAGGAACTGTTTTGAATATATCCTGAAAAAAAGTAATAATAATAAATTCAAACTTAACTTTTCATGATTCAGGCTTTGTGTTGTGTGAGAAGAATCATGTATTATAGGATAGAGTAGTAGAATTCAGTACTGTAAAACAAACCAAATATTCGTTATAACTGAATTGTTTTTTTAAAATCACATTTGAACAAAATAAAGGGGAAAAAAATTATTTTTTTCATCCGATTAATCGGGAAAATCATCCAAGATTAATTGATTATCAAAATCACAGTTAGTTGCAGCCCTAATTAAAACCACAAAAGGATGAGTTTTAATTTAGTAAATATATGGTCTGCATGTGCTGCACACTTTAAAGTGAATATGGGAAGCCGGCTGCTCATATCCCACATCATCAGCATCACAAGTGCTCTGTGTGAAGCAGATGACAAGAGAGCAGAGCACTCATTTACTCTAAAGTGGGCAGCACATGCAGACAATATATTTATGTAATTAAATCACAGCCTTCTGTGGTTTAAGCACATTAGGCCACAAAGCAAACTGCTTATTCAGAGGGGGTCGTCAAAAACATACTGAATGAACTGAAAAAGTGCTTAATTTGTTTTTTCACCAAAGTAAAAGCCCCATTTAACTAGACACGTGAAATTGAAGAAATTGCGACCGGAATAGGCTATATTATTGTATAGCAGGGCTCCAGACTCAAATTATTAAGGAGCCTTTGGCTCCAAAAATAAAACATTAAGTTTTTAGTCACCAAATCACAGAATTGCTCAATTTAGATTGCTTTTCAGAAACAAGATTGAAAGCAGAAGGAAGACAGTTGATAATTAATGTTTTGTTTTGACATTATTGTCTGTTCAGATTTCCTGGACAGAAATTCATCTTTGACACTGGCATAAAAATACATCTAATCAGACAATGCTCTACATCCACTTACATACCACATAATGAAACGCTTGGAACACACATTTATCCCCATTAAAAACATACATAAAACTAGTGAATACTATGGCTGGACGATATGGACAACATTGATATTACAATATATTTCTTAACTTCGGTCAGTACGATATAATTCCGGTATCGATATGAACAATATAAAAACCTCAGAAAAACTGCCAAGAACACCCACAACAAATATCTGTACCTACAAACTTCTATGAAACCTCCTCCTATAAAACTATATAATATTTAAGAAATAAAAACTGTACAAATAAATTAATGTTCCCCTTTTATTTGCACTTAGCCTTCATACAAACAAGAAATGTCAAATAAACATAAAACTCTCACCTTTGTCAATATTAATATTTTTAACTTGAAACTACAACATAGGCTGATTAACTTTATAGATTGAAACAAAGGTACTTCAGCAAGGATTAAGAATATTAAAGTGCTCAGAGTGCAGCAGAAAACGGATAAGAAATAGTGAGCAACAACAAAAACTTGCTGGGCCATTAAAAACCACACTGTTTATTGTAAAAAAAATATAATGATATATACTTAAAATAACTAAGTAGTAAAACAATACAAACGGCCAAAAAAAGCGTTTTAAGTTCAGAAACATTTCGAGTCCCCCCCTCCCTTGCACCACAGAGGTTTGGTCCACTGCCTGCTTTCCCCTTTTACGTCACCTACACACCCAAGTCAGGTGAGTTCGAATTTCTTTGTTAATTGTGGAACTCCAGCAAGCATGCTGGCAGTGGCAAGGCTATTTTATTCACTTTAACCCTCTGGGGTCGACGGACGCGTCCTGCACGTCCTGCTGGATTTTTCCAGCATTACAGCGGAAACATCATTTTTGGGGCATACAGATAAGTGGAAGACATCATTAGAGACTATAAAGGGTCTACTTTTATTTGTGTACACTCACAATAACAACAAACCCTTGTGCTTTTGTAAAATAAAGAAAATAAAAAGGGTGAGCTTTCAGCATTCTCCGTGTTCACGAGCGTATTTCAGAAACGCGTCACAAAAATTAACTGAAACTCCGCGAATACTTATCATACAAACATGAAACATATGTCTAAAGAAAGCTTAAAATGTCTACTTTGAAATAATTCAAATTTAAAACAAATATTCTCCTGCAATGCAATCTGTTTGAAACAAAGCGATGTACAGTTTTTACTGGTTCATCTAATTATCTCTAAAGTGATCACACCCACCAGCAGAGCGCGCCATTCATACGCTAATGTGCTTAGACGATCAATGCAAATGGTATACGCACCCGACTTTCTTAAAAACAACAAGTGTGTTCATTTTTCTGCGCATTTGAAAGACAGCATGATACACAAGTGAAAAAACTCCTGGATAGTTACAAAGAGTTACAATTTTTCTCAGAAGAAGAGCAGGACTCCGATGAACGTTTGTATTTTGAAGAGTGACTTGATCCAGTCGAGGATAAAATTTCGGACGAGTAAGTCATTTAGTTTTAATTAGTTGACATGCTATTTTATATAAACATGTACATATTTTACTAGTGGGACTATATTATATACTATAATAACTTGCCAGCCAGGATTCAGAGTACTGACATTTTAAATATGTCCTAATAAACAAGTTTTAGTTACATTTGAATGTTGTTTTGGCTAAAGCAGGCATTTCAATTGTATGCTCTATGATATAATTATGATATGTAATATTATATAAGAAATAATATGAATGTTTAGATTATATTGTAACTAGTGCCTCATTATCATCAATGCTTGTGCTTGCAAGTATGTGTTCAGGTTAAATGAGTAAAATGCACTTTAAATATGCCCGTATTAGAAAATTAGCATATTATAATGATTTCTGAAGTATCATGTGACACTGAAGACTGCAGTAACGATGCTGAAAATTCAGCTTTGATCACAAATTGCATTTTACAATATATCACTGTTTTTACTGTATTTTGCATCAAATAAATGCTGTCTTGGTGAGCTGAAGAGACTTCTTTTAAATGGTAGTGTAGGTCTAAAATTAAGTAAAGTCTTTAAGTAAAGAAAATATATAGTCAGATTACTTTTTAACTTAAAACTTGATTTTGATCATCAAGTCTCCTCACATTCATTCTCTCTCTGTCACATTCCTCATTGATAGGCCCAGGGGTGGGGTCATTTGTCTCTCAGATGTGAATCGCATTAATATTCATGATCATTCATGCCTCCTCGCATATTACATTTCTAACACTAAAAGTGTCTTACAAAAGTTCAATTACTATATTTTTTAATATGAATGAGTGATCAGGATGGTTTACACATCATTATGTAGCAAAAACTCTAGGCTACAAGATCCAGTTCTCAAAAGCCTGGTGGACAAATGTTATTATGTGTTATATGGCCTTATTTCAATGACTTAAAATGTATTTTTTTTCAAAAACCATGCATAAATGTTATTTTCTCAAAAATACAAACATGTACAGACATGTTGCTCACATATTATTGTAGCCCAGTTTGTGCTGAATACAGTGTTATCAGACTTTAGCCATTAATGTGTTTAAGCAACTGAAAAAAACACAAATGTCAAGGCATGTCAAAACTTCTCCAAGGCCCAAAACACCCTCAAACCCCTCATTCCACCTCTGAGTGGGAGTCGAGACCGGGAGAGATTTAATGTTCCGCCGGCTGCACTCTAACACAGAGATGCTCATCTCTCACTCCCTCTTTGTGTGTTCTTATTTATTGTTCTATTTTATTTAAGTGTAATATTGAGAAAATAACAAGTTTGCAGTAATGCAAAGATATTTAATTTTGTAAAAATATTTTAATTTGAAAACACTGTGCATTTATAGTTGTTATTGTTGCTAGTTTGTATGTTTTAGCTGAAAAATACACATTTCAGCATTATCAGTAATCTATTTGTTCATTTTCCTTGATAACCAAGCAAATTGACTCATGATACTATTTGTTTATTATATCGCAATCGCATATCACAATATTAACCTCAATAATTGCAATATGACATTTTCCCCAAATCGTGCAGCCCTATTTGGAGGTATGCTTGGGGTCATTGTCCATTTGGAAGACCCATTTGCGACCGAGCTTTAACTTCATGGCTGATGTCTTGAGATTTTGCTTCAATATATCCACATAATCTTCCTTCCTCATGATGCCATTTATTTTGTGAAGTGCACCAGTCCCTCCTGCAGCAAAACATCCCCACAACATGATGCTGAAACCCCCATGCTTCACTGTTGGTATGGTGTTCTTCAGCTTGCAAGCCTCACCTTTTTTCCTCCAAACATAACAATGGTCATTATGGCCAAGCAGTTACATTTTTGTTTTATCAGACCAGAGGACATTTCTCCAAAAAGTATGATTTTTGTTCCCATGTGCACTTGCAAACTGTAGTATGGCATTTTATGGTGGTTTTTGAACATTGTCGTCTTCCTTGCTGAGTAGCCTTTCAGGTTATGTCGATATAGGACTGGTTTTACTGTGGATATAGATACTTGTCTACCTGTTTCCTCCAGCATCTTTACAAGGTCCTTCGGTGTTGTTCTGGGATTGATTTGCACTTTTCGCACCAAACTATGTTAATTTCAAGGAGACAGAATGTGTCTCCTTCCTGAGCGGTGTGATGGCTGCGTGGTCTCATGGTGTTTATACTTTGTACTATTGTTTGTACAGATGAACGTGGCACCTTCACACATTTGGAAATTGCTCCCAAGGATAAACCAAACTTGTAGAGGTCCACCATTTTTTTTTTCTGAGGTCTTGGCTGATTTCTTTTGATTTTCCCATGATGTCAAGCAAAGAGGCAGTGAGTTTGAAGGTAGGCCTTAGAAGCTTCATTTAGGCTAATTGTCTAAAGGCTTGACATAATTTTCTGGAATTTTCAAAGCTACTTAAAGGCGCAGTTAACTAAGTGTATATAAACTTCTGACCCACTGGATTTGTTGTATAGTCAATTAAATGTGAAACAATCTGTCTGTAAACAATTGTTGGGAAACATTAGATGTCCTAAGCAACTTGCCAAAACTATAGTTTGCTAATCTGTGGAGTGAAATCTTTTTTTTTTTTTTTTTTTTTTTTTTTTTTAATGACTTCAGCCTAAGTGTATGTAAACTTCTGACTTCAACTGTATAACAATTTTAATTTGATTAATTGTGCTTTCATAAATTCATTTTATGCCAAATATGTAAAATTCCCTTATATTCCCCGTTTTATATGTAATTCCTTTTTTACGAATGGATTCCGCAATTCCATCGTGTTTTCTGCATCGCGGATATCAAAGGGCCCTAAAATGAATTAAATGAACACAAGGAAGAATTAAATTGTATTGTTTTTATTAATATGCATCAATATATAATGATACATAGTAGCCTAATAAAAAGCATTAGTTACATAAATATGTTGTTACTAAAACATTTTTGTTAATGATCTTCCCGAATTTCTTGGATCTCAGCTGAATATTACACTCTTAAGAAAAATGGTTCTAAATAGTACCAAATAAGGGTTCATCTAGGGCTGAACAATTAATCGGAATAAAATTGGAAAATTGCTTTGAGATTATCAAACAACAAAGGGCTGCGTTTTTAAATAAATAAATGGTCTGCATGTGCTACTCGCTGCGCTAGGGTTGCTCCGATACCAAAAATTTGGCTTCAGTATGATTCCAGCCCTGGGACCTGGGTACTGATACTAACTCGATACTTGGGTAACAAATAAAAAAGAAACCTAGATTCTTTACGAAATTATACAGAAATTATTGACAAAAAGATCTGCATAAAGTCTTGTAGATAAAAATGTAAAAAAAATTCTGGATTCCATGTTAAATGTTTTAAATAATGTTATGATCAAATTGTGTTTAATCAAATACATACTGTAGAGTTTTGATCAAATGAAAATATAATAATTTATAAATAATAATTTTTTGGTAAAATTTTTTGCTTTGCAGTATTAATGAAAACATTCAATGAAAACAATCTGATTAGCTGAGGCAAAAGGCTGCCATGGCTGAATCACAACATGCCTGTATTCAGTACTGGTATTCAGCTTTTGTGCTATTGCTTACAGATAATACTAATAATGTAACCATTTAATATTATATTATTGTTTTTATGAGTATTATTGCTACTACTTTGAATATTACACTTTTATACAATAGTAATATTTTTTCACGCATCTAATTATATAAAACTGTCATTTCAGCTGGACTTTTATTTAGAATGACCTTTTAAAGTTCTACCTGTTTTTGAAAGGTTTGTTTTATCAAACTCCTGTGACTCGCGAGCTGATATCTGTAGTAAAAAAAGTAATTAAGAGTTCACAGCCATTTATACACAAAACACTGCTCTGCAGCACTGCAGATGGATACTATTGGACACACTTCATGAAAATCAAGCATTAGTAGTGGGTGGGTGGGGTGTGTGTGTGTGTGTGTGTGTGTGTGCGTGCGTGCCTGTGTGTGTGAAGGAGATGACAGAGCAGAGCGGAGCCTCTCATTCGTTCTGTGGCGTGCAGCGCATGTGATTTATACTGTTTAATTGATTGACATCCTTCTGCTGATCCCACTTTGCCATATCAAGACTTTTTATTATTATTTTCAAATAGTCTTTGATTTCATCTCAAAACCCTCACATTACATTATGGCAGCATACTTTAATATGTACCGAAATTAATAGGGCTGCCCCCTGATAGTCAACCAAAGGTTAATCGATGAGAAGAGTCTTGGTCAACTAAGTTTTGATTGGTTGTTTGGTCGCAGAAAAAAATGCATAAAAAAAACGACGAAGACCGGGATAAACTTAAATCAAATACATTTCTAAATTCAAATTGCACTCCAAACGAAAAAGCAAATAAAATAATGTGATTTAAAGAATAATGTGTGTGTGTGTGTGTGTGTGTGTGTGTGTGTGTGTGT